>LR749972.1:130180-178061 GCA_902729485.2 Mus minutoides
GTCCTGGGATGGGTTAACAAAAGGAGTTAGGGAAATTCTGTTTTAGATCACCAAGTTTGGAGACATCTGATGGACCTGCCAGAGGAGTTTGTTGTGTGCTGTCAGTAGAATATATGATTCTTATGTCCAGGATGTCCAGGAGAAAGGCCTGGTCTGGGGAAGCCAGCACACCTACTACCCACAAAGCCACAAGTGTCTGACAGCTCCTAAGGAAGGCACATGAAGCCTGCTGGACCTGCAGGCTCTTCTGTGCAGAGGAGACAGACTGTAGCTCTGGATGCTGGAAAAGAAAATGATCGATTGTATCAGGTCACGCACATCACTCAGCATGGAGTGTTTCCTTGTTTAATTTCCTATCTGCTGAATTTTTCATTTAGAGTTGGCTAGACTTGGGCATGCATGTTTTTTTAAATCTACAAGCTAAGCCAGGTATGGTGGCTCCTGCCTGTCACTCAGCACCCAGAAGGGTAAGACTCAGGAAAGACTGACAAAGAACAAGGCCAGCCTGCGGTACATAGTGAGTTTCAGACCAGCCTGGGCTACTGAATGGGACCCTGTCTCAGAAAACAACAACAAAACCCACAATCAATTATATGACTGCCTCAATCATGCTTCTATATTTTGAGTTTTTAATTTAAAGTTTATTTATTTTTATCTTATGTGTATGGGTATTTTGCCTGTGTGTATGTCTATGTACCACATGTATGCAGTGCCTAGCAAGGATGATAGAACCACAGAAATGGATGTTATAGGTGGTGTTAGCTGCCATGTAAATCCTGAAAATGGAACATGTGTCACTCTTAATGGCTGGGCCCCATTCATTTTTACTTTTAATAAGATTGTGTCTAACCTTATGGAAGAATATAAACGTGACTGTTCCTGATAAAATCATGTTTGGAGATACTGAGTTTTTCCTTTTAAGTCCCAGAACATTTGAGTGGCAGTTGTCTTCTCTCTGGAGCTACCTCCCCTGACTTAGTCTTGACCCTCACTGTCTAAGGGAAGAGATGTATGATTTTTGAATCGCAGGAACATGTTGCAGAAATTTTGAAGTACTCAGCATGTAAAGTTTATGCCATGAAAAATAGATTTGGGAGAATAAGTAAAGAGCTAAGCTAGCCTCTGTATAGATTAAGTAAAGAATTTTGAGTCTGTGATGGGGATGGGGAAGGAAGACAGAGTCAGTGAGAAGGGAAAGAAGGAAGTCAGTCTAGAAATGGGGTGCGTACCCCATCAGAGTCAAGGGAAGGGGCAGCTAAAGGCTTGAGAAGTACATACACAGTCAAGAGATGAAGATGGCTGTCCATTCTCCCGTTAAAGAGCAGACTAGCCAGAAATAAAAGATACCCAGCAAATTCTCCAGTCCTGAATTTATCATGTTGGTGCAAGGAAATATCTGAAAACCTGGGTCAGATCAAAGGACATCTGTGACACATACTCCTTTGCATACCTGAGGACAGATTTGCCCATTCAGGAGCCTCCATCTTTGAAGTGTTAACTAGGCTTTGCCCACCTCTTAGGACCGGTCCCACAGATGGAATCTCTGTCCTCATTCTCTCCCACACATTACGACCATTCCTCCCTAGTGTTTTTCCTTTCTACCCCTTGCCATGTGTCAGGCAGAATGATCCCTCTAAATCCATGCTCATGTTCAGAACCTTCCCTCAAAAAGGCAAGTCCTGTGTGGTCCTGCACAGTACAGTTTGGCATCATCTTTCTGCCCTCGGCTCCTTCCTTTGTCCTTTTCTATCTCCTCCAGTCTGCCCTGCTGGCTTTCTTGTTTCCTGAACATACCATGTATGTCTTTACCTCCGAGTCTTTCTACAGTCCAGCTCCCTTCTTCGGGATGGTTTCCATCTGTATTTACCCATGAAGAGTGCTCTCATTTCTTTTCCGCTCAAACATACCCCCATTCTTTATACCTTTGGAAACCACTCATTGCCTACTCTCTCTTCTTTTTCTGCTTCATTTTCTTAGCACTTACCAGTACTTGATATATGTGTGTATGCATTCCGTGGCTGTCACTTCTTCCCAGAATGTAAGTTTGACAAGAGCCATCTGTTTACTGCCTTCAGCAATACAGTTGCCTCTCAATAAATATTTGTTGACTAGCTAAACAAGTGAATACATTTCCACACTGTTCCTGAGGCTTTGACAGTCGAACTACTTCGATCACCTATTCTCTGATAAACTGTGAAACAGTGGGAACTTAGGCTCTCTCCAAAGCACGTTCTCAGATAAAAACTTCATGTGAATAACTTAGAGTATGCTATTGGGAGTGGAAGAGTAGAGGAACAGGGCAATGAAAGAGAGACATCTTAACCATTGCTACCAGCCACTGAAGGGGGTGTGCCATGGATCATCTGAGGATAATCATCTTCTCTATTGCTTGAGGGGTGACTTCCCTTGCTCTTCTGAGTTGTTAACACATGTTCCAGGTAAATAGGCATGACATTTTGACCTTACTGCATCAGGAAAGCTATAAGGTAGGATAAGTCAGGATTCTGTGCTGCAGACCACAGCAAAGGACTGTCAAACTACCCACACATAAAGCAGATAGAAGCCTCTATACACGCAGATGCTCTGCTTGAGGCAAGCATGAGAGAGTCCGATTCATAAGCGAACTCAAAGCAGACAGATCCATTCATCCTCAAGTGCATGGGACCAAGCAATTGTGACGGAACCCTCTGAAACTGGAAGCCAAAATGAATCTTTCCTCCAATATGTTGCTATTCCCAGATAACAACTTAGCAAAGGCAACTAGTACACTGCCTTAGACCCATCTCTCCAAGGGGATAAAGAGGGAAACACATTTTTATAGAATCTTGTATGTAGTTATATGCATGTGAAATCTGAGTCCGCTCCTGCGATGTCCCAGAAGCCCTCGGGCAGGAAGTAGCAGACCCGTCCTGCAACAATACAAGGTTGGTTTTTAATCTATGCCAAACAGTACAGACTATCAAGCTATTCATTTCTCATCTCCAAAAATTCAGTTATTCAAGGAGTTTCTGGAGCAGCCATGAGTTTACCTTCTACTCCAAGATCCCTACATGAAAATTTCTTCTGAATCTCTAGTTTCCCACTCCAGTGAGCAGTGAGTTCTGCGGTTCATTTCATAGCATCTTGCTCCTACTGATGGTTTAATTTAAACTTAGTGCTGGCTGTTGCAGGTTTGGGGTGTCAGAACACATACCTACTTACATTTGAAGACAGGGCACCTTGAGACGTGTGATCCTCATTAAGGTGGAATCACAGGGATTGGAAATTGCAGTCCTTGTGATCAGACAACTAGAAAACGATACAAAATAGGTCAAACAACAGTCACATGCCATTGAATAACATGTAATGAATGATGGCGAACAGTCACATGCCATTGGATAACCTGTAACGAATGATGGCGAACGTTAGAGATAGGAAACAAGGGAAAGAAGCTGTTACTCTGGTCCTCTGGTCACTGTCCAGAAAGAACTTATAGGACCCAACACAGGGAAGGGAGGGGCTGATGAATAGAGCATGTCCATATCATGGACGGGGCACAGTCAGGTGTTCAGGGAAGTCAAAGCCGGTATACTTAAGGGCTGAGTGCTTAGGAGGAGAGCCACATATAGAAATGTACACAGACCCAGACTGTCAGAGCAATGCTGAGGCCAAAGTGCAGGACTTTATTTAGGAAGTAAACTGCTGGGCTGTCCCCAAGAGAAGGGACTGCAGCACCACTAAAAAATGAGTTTGGGGTTTTATAGGGTGCTTTTAGTTGGGTGGGAGTCTGTTGGGCGAACATACATATAGAAATATAGCTCCAGAGATCTACTGAAGGTTTAACTCAATCTTCAGTTGAGAGTTGACTAGCACGCCCTAAGGAGAGAGGCATCTGGGAGGGCTGGAGCATCCCTAGGAATACTCATAGAGCACAGGGATCCGGTGGCCACCGGTCAGGGTGGGAAGTCTCACAGTTCATGGCGCTTCAAGGTTGAGGCTGCTGTATGAGTAGCAGGGTTATACAGCAGGGTCACAAAATGTCCCAAACACCGATCTCCCAGGTCTTAGCCAAGAAGGCTTAAAAGGAAAACTTAAAAGGATCAGACTGTCCCCGAGCTTCTTAAGAGCGTTATACAGCAAAGTGCAGGAACAGCTACGGGAATATGCATACTTTCTAACACCCAAAAGAGTGAAATTACAAAATTACAATGTTCAGGAAAAAAATCACAAAGGCAGTCGAAGAAGTTGCAAAATACAACCTGCAATGAAGAGAAAAACTAATCAGTCAAAACATGGAGACGGGACACAGATGATAAACTTAATACACAGGGCTGTTAGCGTGGTTATTGCAACTACAACCCTGTCCAAAAGCCAAGTCAATACAAGACAGCAGGGCATATAAGATCCGACCTGGACTCTAAGAAGGGAAGAATAGAATGGGGGAAGTCAACAGTCTACGAAAAGAGAATGAAGAAAGCGGCAGTGCTGGAGAGGGGGTTAGTAAAGCCAAACTCTGAGGGCTAACCACTGAACCAGACTGCCAGAGCACTGCTGAGGCTAAAGGGCAGAACTTGACTTAGGAGGTAAACTGCTGGGCTGTCCCCAAGAGAAGGGACAGCAGCACGACCAAAAAATGAGTTTGGGTTTTATAGGATGCTTTTAGTTGGGTGGGAGTGTGTCGGGAGAACATTAAGGAAACAGGAACTGCCCCAGGCAAAAGAGACTGCTGTAAGCAGAGTTTCACAAGGCATGGGGAGGGGGAAGGTAGGCTCTGGCCATTAGAATAGCAGGAGGCTGAGGTCAGGCTGTTCTGCTGAAACAAGGGGTCAGCAGACTTCTGAGAAGTGGAGATCATTCAGTTTCCACTTCCACAGAGGGTCTGGGTCCCACACTCGTCATCCATCTTGGTGTCATAGGTCAATTCCATCATGGGCAAAATAGTCTGGGGCATCCCAAGGCAAAAGATCGAGAAACATTTACTGAAAGCAAAGCAGAGGGAAAGGAGACATTTCAAGAAGTTTCAAGAACAGCAATCGGGTATGAAAGAACCTCAGATACCTACCTGGCTCTCATGGTGCACACAGCTTCTGGGCTGCCTGCTTTCTACCTACCGTGTTGCTCTTGCAGGCCTCAAGGTCAACTTCTCTCTCCCATTTGGGCACAGTAGCCAGCAGCCTCTCCTGCTACTCAACTGCTATCAGCACTTAACTCTTGTGAGCCACAGTCCCAAGAACAACTTTCCCTGACAGCCTGAGGGCAAACTTCCATTGACTTCTCTCAATGTGGTACCACTGTGGCTTCTCTGTCATTGGTGAGCCACCCAGGTACTGCCCCTCCCCCCATTCTTGTTTCTATTTTAGGTAGTTGTTCTCAAATGAAACTTCATTCTCAAGTATCTTTCTCTCTGATTTCTGACACAGCAACCTCCCAACTCATTCTGTGAGATGTGCATACTAAAATCAAATGTGTCCCTCATTAAATGTAGATGTAGGGGCAAGGGTATGGTTTAGTGGGATACCTTGTGCTCAGGATACACAAAAAGTCCTGGAGTCCAATTGCCTAAGTATCATTTAAAAAAAAATCAAATACGTAGGTAAACCAATAATATACTAGAAAAAGCAGGGTTTGAGCTAAGATTGAAAGATTAATTTAAAAAGTCCAAATACCATTGAAATATCACATTATCAAGTTAAGATGAAAAGTTATGATATTCTTAAATACAAAAAGGAAATTCTTTGAATCACCATCTAGTCGTGAAACACATCCTCAATAAATTCATAAAGCAAGATAAATCCCTCTGATGTAGGCCCCCTTTGAAATACCTGAAGCTGACAGTTTTCTTTCTAAAATGGATGTTGTATGTGTTTTGTGTGTCCAGCATATATCGGTGTTGGGGGTGGTTTGGGAAGGATGCATCTACCCATGGGTTTAATTAGGAAGGCTTGAGGAAGTTGGTAGGTGATTCCTTCAATTGCTTTTTCTCTTTGAGGCAGGATTCACTTCACTTGACACGCTCCCTTTAGGTTACCAGTTAGACAATGGGATCTTGGTTTCCGTCTGTATACTCCAACATTGGCATTGCAAGCATTCATGGCCATGGCCCACTTTTATAGCCCAGGTCCTCATGCTACACAGTGAACACTCTTACTCATGCATCCACCTCCTCCACTGACAGGTGAATGAGTTACCTCTGAGATGACTGACAAGGATGTCCACATTCACTAGTTCTACTCACATTGCACAGAGATTGTAATCACACATTCCCTAATCAGAAAAGGAAGAAATAAAAATTACTTTTATATAGAATTGTGCTTTGTGAATGGAATCTTCTCAGGCAGGACAAATATCTTTGAGTTGATAAACTAAGGCAAACACCTTGGAAGAAAGAAAAGAAAGAAGGAAAGAAGGAAGAAAGGAAGGAAAGAAGGAAGGAAGGAAGGAAGGAAGGGAGGGAGGGAGGAAGGAAGGAAGGAAGGAAGATAGCATCTCTGTATAACAATAATGATTAATAGATATTTGAAGATTCTAAGCTACTGATTTTTGCTTTTCCGACTTGGTTTAAAACAATATCTTAACCATAACTAAAACTTTTGCAAACCCTTTTGTTTTTCCTAATTTATTTTTATGTAGATGGGTGTTTGTCTATGTGAATGTGTGTGTACCATTTGCATACCTAGCGAGGCCAGAAGAGAGCACTAGATGTCCTGAACCTGGTGTTGTAGATGGTTGTGAGCTACCATGAGGATACTGGGAATCCAGCCTGGTTCTCTAGAAGAGCAGCCAGTGCTGGTAACTGCTGAGCTGTCTCTCCAAACACAATTTTTTTTTTAAATTAAGTAAATTCAGTAGAAAGATAGTAAGAAAAGAATATGGAATATACCCTGAGCCAATTCTAAGAGGCTTAAACTTAATTTAAAATTGTATCACAGTATTAACGTTTAGTTTATGTAGCACCATACTGCCCATAACTTTACAATGTAAATTATACCCGTTTATTAGCTTTCCAAGAGTCTTTAGTGACTAAGGTTTCCATCTACTACTGGGTATACTTTGATTTAGCATAACAGAAAAGTTCACCTTGTTTTCTCCTTGTTTTCTCCTTGATATTTATAATTAATTAAATACAGATTTATAGTAGTATAATATAATATGAGAATAGTACTAATTAAATAGGGATTTAATAAATCCCTATTTCTATATATCCTGTTAAGAAGCTGTATTTGGGGGGCTGGAGAGAAGTCTCAGTGGTTAAGATCACTGACTGTTTTTCCAAAGGCCCTGAGTTCAGTTCCCAGCAATCACATAGTGGTTCACAACCATCTGTAATGGGATCTGATGCAAGACAGCTACAGTGTACTCCTATTCAGAAAATAGATATATTGAAGAAGAAGAAGAAGAAGAAGAAGAAGAAGAAGAAGAAGAAGAAGAAGAAGAAGAAGAAGAAGAAGAAGCTGTATTTTTGGGTGGAAGTGGTGTTACCCTCCTGTAATCCCAGCACTCAGAAGGATTGCTGCAAGTTCAAAGCTAGCTTGCTTGCTCTTCATAGAGAATAGTACAGCTAGCGCTTTAGAGTAAGACCCTGTCTTAGTTAGGGCTTCCATTGCTGTGAAGAGATGCCATGACCAAGGCAACTCTTATAAGAGATAGAAGTTAATTGGAGCTGGCTTACAGTTTCAGAGTTCAGTCCATTATCATCATAGCAGGAAGCATGATGGCATCCAGATTGACATGGTGCGGGAGAAGGATTCTACATCTTGATCCAGTGGCCGCTAGAGAAGACTTTCTGTTCCACATTGGGTGGATGTTGAGCATAGGACTTCAAAGCCCACTCCCACAGCGACACACTTCTTCCAAGGCCACATCTATTCCAACAAGGATAGTATCACTCCCTGTGGGCCAAACATTCAAACACATGTGTCTATGGGGGCCAAACTTATTCAAACCTCTATAGACCCTGTCTCAAAAACTAAATAAGTAAAAACTTAAAAAGTGAAGCTGTATTTTTGTGTTCATGTGTCCATGTGACGGCTGTGCTGAGGTTTAAGATAAAAATTCAGCAACATGCAGACTAAGCAAAGAGATTCACGTGAAACTCCAGTCCAAGGACTCTGCATTAAAACTGACTAGCCAATGGATGCTCTGCATTCCCCGTGCATCTGCGGTGGGATTTGTAGCTCACTGGATTAAGGGTAGAGAGGCTCAGAGGTGATTTCAGGTCCCGAGAAGTTCCACAATGATGAAAGAAAGGCACGGTTGCTAACATTATTCATGAAAAGGCAGGAAAGGTCATTTGGGGCTCATTCTGGCCTCTTTCGATGATCGATGGCTACTCTGCGGAGGGTTAGTCGCTGAGGGACTGCGCCCTGGAAAAGTGTGTATGCCTGCTGCATCTCACAAGCTAGCCAAACGTTGCCTTAGTCTTTTCCCATCGTGGATTTTGTCATTGACGGCCTTCAGACCGTCTCATTTTCTACCCCCTTCCCCAGCCCCACTCTTTTTTTCTTGGTGTTTTGGGAAATTTAATTTCATCTCAAGTTTTAACCTGTTGAGTTTTATCTTTCGGTTCTCAGCACTTTAATAAATGATGGCTTTTTTAGTGTTACCTAAGTTACTTATTGCCTAAACCAAGATTTTATCCGTTTCCTCCCCGAGGTGATCTCTCTTGATCTAGTCTTTTCAATGATTTAGCCACGGTTCCTCTCAGGTTTCACTCCTGCTTTGCTTTAAACCCTTCCTTCTCTCTGCTGACTCTCGCTATACACCAGGCTGGCCTCGAACTCACAAAGATCCGCTTGCCTCTGCCTCCCTAGTGTCCCTTTTGTTTCTTAATATCTGGGTTTAGCTTCCTCTCCCATTTATTAACTATTTACTTGAAGAATGACAGAGACACACAAGGAAGGGCCTGGCTTAGGACAGTGATTATTTCTTCAAGGTCAAATCAAATAAAGGGAAAAGAATCTAAGAGAGATGCATGCTGGGAGGCAGCAGAGTGTGGAGTAAGGGATCAGAAGGATAAACAGGCAAAGGACACGTATGCATGCGCAAGCATAAGCACGAGCTTGCGTGTTTATACACACACACACACACACACACACACAGACACACACACACACACACACACACACACACACACTCGAGAATGAGGAAGGACAAGGGAGAGGAAAGTATCAAAGGATATGTGACTATTTAAATTGAAAAAAAATTGAGACTTGAATGTTCATTTGCAAATGGAAGGAGCTTGGGCTATTTCAAGCTGTGAGTTTAGGCTTAAGTCTCATGAACAAAATGCGAGCATGGAGGACTTGCCTTCCAAATATTTACATCTCTAAGACTCAATTCAGGCATGTAGCTAATTACAAAGTAAGCAAGCAGAGCCTACAAGTTCATTTTGTGCCTGACAGGACCCAAGTATGTGTAAGGAAAAGTGGAGCCAGACCAGAGAATCTCTGTTTCCAGGACTTGGCTTAACCTCTTATGTGGGTGGTGTGGTGTGCCAATACAATGAGACCAAAGCTAGCAATGCTCAAATGTTCGCATTTCCCAAATTTGCCATTTGGCGAGATCAAACACTGTGGCTATGAAAACAACCGAAAGCAAGCAAATTTACCAGGAGCAATACATACATTTATAGATGTATGGAAAAAAAAACTTATCAAGATTAGCTATTTATAGAAGTGATTTAAAACAACTATTTTTAAAACTGTGCATATATTCTTTTGTTAATTTAGAAAGAAAGAAAGAAAGAAAGAAAGAAAGAAAGAAAGCCAAATAGATGGCACACATAGCTACCCTTCCCAAACACATTACTGTAAATACGCACATGCATATGTGAGCATTCTTGTGAGTGTACTCATTCTTGTGTGGGTGGGGACGGGCGCCATATGTGCGGGGCTGTGCGCAGCCTAGCAACACAACAGCTGCTTTTCTGAGCTTCCTTTCTCCATCAGTCACACTGATGACAGATTGCCGGGATCCTCAGAGAAAAACTGGAGACGCCACCCCCCCAAACCCCCATTTAGAGGCTCCCTAAACTGCTACAGCTATTCTTGTTGCCAGTACAGAGTTCCTTTCCACACCATGTTTTCATCTTCCAGTGCTAAGTCAACGCACGCTCGATGAACAATAGACACATCTGGGGGCAGCTGTCTGCCTTTGGTTGTGCTCTGGTAGATCTGGGAAGCCAGACTCTATCCTGACTTCATGTCTGGCCATGGATTCGTTCTCAGACTCCACCATCTTCCTCCCTTCTGCCCTTCTTTCATTCCATCTCTCCCCTCCTCCTTTCATCCCTCTCTTCCTTCTTCCCTCCCTGCCCCCTTTCCTTCTTTCTTTTCTCTCTTTTCTCTCTAATAAGAAAAAGAGAAACAAACTAACCATGCAACTTAATGTGGCAACCTGGAAATAAAGAGTTCTTCTGCTACTTGACATACCTTAGCCAGAAGCTGTAGAGGTCCTTCATTCTATTAACAGTGTTCTCCTGACCAGAGGCTAGAAATAAGAAAAACGTTTAGAAGCACTGGCTTGTGCTTCTGATGTTTATTTTTCTTCTTCTTATACAAAGCATCTTTTTTTATTATTTTATTTATTTTTCCTTTAGAAATTCCTCATTTTGTAGTCCTGGCTGCCTTTCCCTGGAACTTACTATGTAGACCAGAAAGGCCTGAAAGACACTGGGATCGACCCGCCTCTGCCTCCCGAGTGCTGGGATGAAAGGCGTGTGCCACCCCATCCAGCTTACACAGCCGCTTTAATGAGCACAGCTGCCTGTAAATCCTGTGTGATTGGATCCCTGGAACTTGTGCCCCAACCTCCAGACCAGACACTTGGTGGATCAATCCCTCATAGATTGGACAGCTGGACTCACCAACAGCTCACACTATTCCTGAACACAGCAAAAGCTTATTAACCCCCAGATGGGGGACTCTCTGCGACAACTCCTCCTTGAGAGCAACATCAGGGCTATACAGCTGTTCTGCCTGCTTCCTTCATCTTTGGCTCCCCCTTATAATGAGGGTCCAGTTAATTATTACATTCATTCCTTGAGTTTATAAGATAAAGGATCTAGAAACCACTGGTGACTTTGGTGGGCATGAGTTATGGGATACCCTAGCTCTTTATTTATTATTGAGTTATTGTTCACCTCAGCAAAGAAAGGCTCTAATGTGCTCAAGGACCTGGGACCCCCTCCCTTTTTCATCCTCCTCTCCCCCTTCCACCCCGCCAATCTAGCAGAGTCCTAGAAGGACTCTGCTTTCTCCTTCCCACTCTGCAGCTTTGTCCCAGCCTCCCAACTCCTGGGATTGCAGGCGTGAACCAACACACGGCCCCTGCCAGACAGTCTTACATTAAATATATAAGGTAGGTATTGTCAGTGTCGGCAAAGTATGGACAGCTAATAACAGGTGGCTAGATATTAAACGACAAAGCATTTCCCTTTCCAGGTAAGATATTTCTGTAAGTATAGACTGACTCTAGGATGAAGCTTGTAAAACCACCTAGTGCTGTTGCTTCGGTGTATTGATGTTGGAAAGAGTAGGTGTTTGAGAAAGACAGGCTCTCGAGGTCTCTGATGGCCTGCCACTCGGGCTCAGTTGCCCGTGATTGAAGTCATGCAGCAGAGACCTTCTCATCCACTGCTGCCTCAGAACTATCAAACACCTATTGCCCTTATCTCTTGAATCAGCGGCGATCCTCGGAAACCTGTCTGCATCTCTTTGCAGTATAAATTGATCAAGGAGCTCCCGGAATGAAACCATCTGCACCGAGGAGTCGAGCTTCCTTTCAGAGGGGAGCAGTTCGAGTCTGTGATCATAACAGAGCATTAACTTGCTTTATGGCATACGCTGGGCTATTTCTCATGTTCTATCCCAGAGTAGGCAGCTGTCTCTACCAATAAATCTTGTGAAATTTGCCACTTTGGGGGAAATCATGTTCTTATAACTTTGGGGGAAAAATTAAAAATCTGCTCTATCTTAAAGAACTTCAGAGACAGGCACGTTAACGCCTCGCTTAGTATGCCGTGCCTCTCGCCTCTCAGTAAGGACTCCTCTGATGAGCTAACTCTAATCTTTGGTCACATTTCAAACTGTTTGTTTTCTGAGCTTGGTGAAAGTGAGACTTTAGAACGTCCATCTCTTCTGTGGGTTGACAGAGACCACTGCTGTTGACAGAGAATTTAGCAGGAAATAAGGACCCCAGGACCCTTTCTGGTCTCAGCATCCCTTTATTTGATCCTTTGGGACTGTAGGTTTCCCTGTCTCATGAAGGGACAGCCAGCCACAGGCCCAACTGTAATTTTTATTATTATGTTATTTATTTAATTCCGTTTTGGCTGTTTTGAAACTGAAGTTATAGCTTTTAAGAACAGGAAGTCAGAAGGTGACTGTTAGCGGGGCGGTATGGGAATGGGCTGCATACATCGGGAAGCTGACAGGATTGGCGCTTGTTTCCAGACTCCCTCTGTTCTCAGGGCTGCTTTTCCTGCAAATGCATCCTTGGCCAATTTTCCCAGTCAGTCCCGTGCTCTGGCAACTCAATTCGGGGGCTGTGTGGAGGAGGCCCGACTTGCCACCAAGGGCCAGCAGCAACTGTGGGAGAACTGATTAGCTTTTAAGAGCAGACCTCCACCAGACAGGCAGGAGTCTAAAGAGTAAATAGAGGTGCTGGCCCTGGTTTTTTTTTTTTGTTTGTTTTGTTTTTTTTTTTTTACTGGGCCCAGAGAGATTTGTTCAGCAGCGCCTGAATTCCTATAGAAAAGCTCCGAGAAACTCTAAATTAAACTAAGCTGACCCCTTTCACAGCCTACGTTATTTACAGTTCACAGGGTTTTGGAGAGTTCTAGTTTGCATGCAGTTGGAAATAGGTCTCCAGTTGGCAGAGGTGGCCCCATTTGCATCACACTACCTTGCTTTCCTTTGGTGTGCAGAGAGCTCTGAAATGGGAGCCAAAAGATGCTGTCCAGTTGTAAACATGCCTTTGTTTTTGCAGCGAAGGGAAGGCTCTGGTAGGAATCACCCAGAAAGAGCTAGCTACTAGAAAGCAAATAACCAAGTCCTCTATAATTAAGTGCATTCCTCAGAATAATAACTAAGTACCAGGAAGGAAATCAAGAAACACTCCCTCCCCAGCCCTGCAGCTGATGTCTTTTGCACTTCTAACAAAAAGACCTGGCACTGATTACAGTGCTCAGTTTCCCCATCTTGCTCCTTCCTGGGAAAGCAATTAAGCTAAGCATCTTTCAGCGCCTGGGGTCTGGTTAGTGTCAGAGTAAACCGAACAGCTAGATCAAGTTCGTTCATCACCTATCGCTTTAACCTTGGTCCTGGCTCCGCACTGTTTTGTGTCAAGGCAAGATAGGGTAATGTTGAAAGGGAGGCGTGCACCTCTCTTTCCCAAGACTGATGGATGAGCTTGCGTGCTAGGTAGGAAACACTCATCAAGCAAAGGAGAACAATTACTTCACCAAGATAAAAGTCTGGCTTCAGTTGTGATTACTGAAAACGGAGAAAATGAAGGGACCAGTTGGCTTATCCTATCTCTTTCTCTGCAGCACAGAGCAAGCCTATCACTGTCCATCTCTTAGGTAGGCAGGCACACAAGGTGTGGATGTCAGGAGTGATAACAATTTGAGGGATGCGGAGAAAGGGGGCCAGCTAGCAAAATAACTACAAAACAGAGAGGAGCCACAGCTGGGTCTTCCACTGATTTCCACCTCACTTGGAAAATATGATAAATACCCAGGAAGAAGATAGAAAAACACATCCATGCAGAAGAATGTGCCATCATGCCCAACGCAACAGGACTCAGCGAAACAGCAGGTAGACTAAAGAAAGACTGAATGGATAACAGCTGACCAAGTGCTTCAGAGAGATTGTCGCTACGGAACTACGGAAGTATTCTGCAGGAAATTCCTTGCTTGTCATCCGCCTGGAAGGGAACCATACGACACAATGCATTTCTTGGTAATGTTAGGTAAATTTGGAATAATAAGTGTTGTGTGCAGAGGTTGTGTGTAATGTGGATGACTGAGCCTCTCTAGTCCTGTGCATTATTAATTGTGTTCCTTTAGCTTCAGGCAAAATAATTTTACACAGGTGATAATAGAAATTTTAAAATGTAGACATTCTCAAGGGCTGGTTTTATTGAGAGAGTCATTAGGGCATACATGAGGAACACACAGTAGTCAGGCAACAGGAAACAGTGACCAAAAGGATGGGAACCAAACCCTACATTCGGGAGGAAAATGAGTGGGCATTGCCTCTTTAGCTTTTCTACTGGGGAAAAGCACATGGGAAGCAGCAGTCTTTCTGAGACTGTGTACAGCTGTCTGCTCCATCCTTGGAGAGCTGGGTCCCATGTTCTGTCAGACTGCAAGCTGGCCCTTCACCCCATGTCTTCAGATCTTCTGCCACTGTGTGGGAGTCCCTTGCTGCCCTTTTCAAGCACAACAATAAAAATTTGGTACCAGGCAGTAAATGCTTGCTCGTCATGGGCCAGGAAGTCCCTCTGGGTTTCCTTACTTCCTTGTCCTATTTCTGTAGACCTCAGGCACGGAAAGTGCTTGCTGTGTGTGTTGAATGGTAAAGGCAGACAGACAGCATGCCAATTTTCAGACGACAGGTTCCAACAGATAGCACCACAGAAGTACATTATCTAAGCCAAATGGACCCATAATTTAATCAAGCTTAGTAGGCACATCAAATAAGGTATATTTGTCACAACAAATAAACCAATATTATAAAGAAACTTCCATGTCTATGCCATGTTTTCTTTGCTCTTGCTGAAGGCTTCTTTTTCTCTTCCCAGGTGTCCATCATGTCTTCTCAGCTCTTCAGGCTAGAGCCGCTTCCTTCTTTTTAATGACAATGTGTGGATAGCGGTCAGGAATTATGTAGAAGGCTGCTCCTTTGGTCTGAATGTTTGCATACCTTCTCCCCAAATCCTAATTCCTAAAGGCATGCCAGGTGTGACCTTGTGCAAGGTGACCAGATCACAAAGATTCTGCCTTCATGATCAGAGCCAGAAATTCTATAAGGAATGCCAAAGAGAACAAGGTAGTTCTTTTACCATACAACAGCATATCGAGAACAGAGCCACTCTGGTAGCAGTGACAATATTTTATCTATCTATCTATCTATCTCTCTCTCTCTCTCTCTCTCTCTCTCTCTATTTATTTGAGACAGGGTTTCTCTGTATAGCCCTGGTTGTCCTGGAACTCACTTTGTAGACCAGGCTGGCCTTGAACTCAGAAAACCACCTGCCTCTGCCTCCCAAGTGCTGGGATTAAAGGCCTGCACCATCACTGCCCAGCTGACAATATTTTAAAGAGAGACTTTTGTGCCCCTGCATTTTCTCTCAGACTATAGAAACATTAGACTCCAGAGAGCTGGGATTTCTCTACGATCTCATGCTGGGTTAGGAGAAGCCCCAATGCCTGTTAGAGAAGCAACCTGACTCCCAGAAAGAGATTTCACAAAGTCCTGAAAAATTGCAAGAGCTTAGACAATGACAGGAGAGATCACATCAGAACCATTTCTGCTTGGTGGCACATACCTCTTGCCTTCTTGCCTTCTATGTAAAATCTTATGTCAGTACCTAGGACACAGATTTGAGGGTCAATGCACTTTTTGTTTTTAAAGATTTATTTATTTATTATGTAGTGTTCTGCCTACACATATGCCTGTGTACCAGAAGAGGGCACATTATAGATGGTTATAAGCCACCATGTGGATGCTGGGAATTGAACTCAGCACCTCTGGAAGAGTAGCCAGTGTTCTTAACCTCTGAGCCATCTCTCCAGCAACAACGGACTTTTTTACTTTTAATGTAACTTTTCCTAATGTGGTAATACTGAGTAAGTATCCATCCTCTGATTTTCATCATTACAAATGATACAGGGTGGGTGGTTGGATCTAGTTTATTAGGGCTACAAGAGCCCAAGCTTGTACCCTAAAAACTCAATAGCCCTATGGATCTAAAAATAGGCCTTTACCAGATAGTACACTTCATGGCACCTTGCCTTGGGTCTTTTCAGCCTCTAGGACTATGGGAAACAGACCTGTGTTGTTTAGAAGATACTCAGCTTGTAGCATTCTGTTATAGCAGCCCTAGTACTCTAAGGGTGAAATTGTTAGCCAAGGTGGAGTTCTGGTACAACAGATACCAGAAAAAAGGAAGTGACTTTGTAACCAAGTAAAGAGCAAAGTTTGAGGCTCAGACTAGAAGAAAGATACTGTGTGGTGAGCAGACTGTGAAAGGTCATTTAGGCTAGATTGTGAAAGGTCATTTAGGCTAGGACTCAGAAACAGAGGGCCACAGGAGAAGCTTCAACAATTGGAAGACTGGTAGCCACGAGAGAAGTTAATCCTTGTTATGAAGTGGGAAGCACTCGGAGGGATTGTTCTCACAGCCTATTCTTGGGTGAAAGTACCTGGTGAAGTAGGCTGTGTGGATGAAGACACTTCGGTGATAAGAGCTGAGGGGCAGTTCAGCTTCCAATGAGTGTTCACAGTAAGACATGTAATGAAAGTGATTCCAGGAGAAACTTCTAATCAAAACAGAAGCAGAATTTAAAGATTTGGAAATTCTCAGCCTGTCCACGTTTAACAGGGCAAGAAAACATGTTCAAGAGATAATACAAGGGGTGTGGACAGGATGTTTGATAGAGAAACTAGTATGATTTGCAAAACCATAGATAATTTGGAATTCTATGTGGAATTTTGCCTATTCTTTGTTATTTATTTGTTAATACAAAAGTATCCTTCATATTTATCAGTATAGACCAATGACTTGTGTAATTCACTTAGATATATGTTCTTCAGCTCAATGAATCAGAAATATTTCAGTTCACAGTGAATGTAAGATACCATATCTATTATTCACCCTGTTTTCATACAAAGTCTTTAAAACATGGTGAGCAGCTTATATTTATAGCATGTCACAAAGTGGATGCTAAATTTTCATCAGAAATCCTTGATCCATATTTAGATCTCATAAAAGGAACAGTTGGAAATTTTGTTCCCATGCTCGAGTCACACCCCAGGCATACATGCAAGGTTTCCTGTGTCTAGTCATTCTTTTCTGACATTTGCATATGAATGCCAAAGTTGGTTTCTCTTTTAGAGTAATTTTTTTGTCATAATTTCAAAACTATGTGCATATTAAGGAAACTTATTAAATTGTGCTGTCTTGGTACTGGTTGGTTTATGTGCTTGCTTTCATTTATTTTTATTTTTTTAATTTTTAGTACTTATGTTTTATTTATTTTGTTTGTATGTGTGTGTGTGTGTGTGTGTGTGTGTGCGCGCGCGTGCGTGTGTGCACACGTGAATGTACTCACATGCTACCATATGTGTATAGTTGATAGAGGACAACTTTTGGTACTTGGTTTTCTCCTCTTATCATGTGGGTTCTAAGTGATTGAGTTCGGGCCCTTAGGCTTAGTGGCAAGCCCCTATACCTGCTGAGCCATCTCATCGGCCCTCATTTTGATCCTGTAAGACAGGGTCACACTATGTAGTTCAAGTTGGTCTCAAACTCACAATGATCCTCCTGACTCAGTGTTCGCCTCTGCCAGTGTTACAGGTGTTTGCTACCACTCTCGTCAACTTCTAGTCAAAGGTTTGCCATTAAAATATTGTATTAATTGAGAAGTACCTTCAGAGTTATTAAATCAATGAAGTGTTTTTGTTTTTGTTTTTAAGTCTGGCAGAATTTTATGTAATCATGTAATATAATTGACTACAGTTCTAAATTTTGCTATGTTGATTCGAATTATAAAATTACAAAATTGTTATGAAAAATTAAACAAGCCACATCTACTATGTAACTGCGATGTTGCTTGAACACACTTGTTTTCATTTTGTGTGTGTGTGTGTGTGTAGTGTATGTGTGTATGTGCATATGTGTGCTTTTGTACACTAAATATCTTCCTCTATTGCTCTGCAGCTCCTTATGTGACACAGTGTCTCTCACTAAACTTGAAGGTCATCAATTCACTTACACTAACTCAACAGCAAGGCCTAGTAATTTGTCTGTCTGCTTCTACCTATTGCTAGGCTTATAGATAGCTACTACCTGCCTGCCCCTTCCTTCCTTCCTTCCTTCCTTCCTTCCTTCCTTCCTTCCTTCCTTCCTTCCTTCCTTTCTTTCATGATGGGGTTACAGGTGCTCTGGTGTAATCACCTGCACGTGGGTTTTGGAACTCCAGCTCATAGCCTGTCCTTGAGTCTCAGTTGTGTCCACCAAATGAGGTATTATCTCAGCCTGAAGATTTATTTATTGTTTTTTAAATTGAGTTGATTTTTTCTAACATAAGAAAATTATTAGAATTTATTCACAATCATTTGGTAGCTTTTTTGAAGATATTTCCTGTTTTTATAAAGTACCTTTTAATGTCACTGCCTCATGATTTTCTGATAAAAATCTTAGTAATTGAATAATTTGCCGTATCTCCACTTAAAAGTAATTTTCTTTTTTACCTAAGTACCAAATATATAGATAGCTGACAGCTAGAATCTCTGAAAAAATAATTAAAAAATTATAACAATAATTCTATTCAGATGGTGGAGAAACTAATGTCAACAAATATGACTTTCATCAGTTTCACAATGAATTTGCTGAAGTATCTTATTTTTTCCAGTAATCATATTTATATATTTGTTTAATTTTTAGATGTAATTTAATTACAATTCTCCTTTCTGTTTCCTCCCTTCAAGCCCTCCAATAACTCATCCCCACTCTCCTTCAAATACATGACCTTTCTTTATTTATGTACATTTTTCTACAACATAAAAGCAGTCTTGTGATTTTGCTTAAATTCTATGCTTGCCTTTTGTTTTAGAACTATAAATCATGCTATCTGGTACGTTATAAAATATTGCAATATGAATAGTAAAATATTAAGCTGCTTATTGTAAAAATAGAGGTGATTGAAAACACTTTATTTGGATTAATCTATTTCCCGCTTATTTGGTAGATCATGTCCTTATGTGTACACCAGGAATGATACTGGCGACAATCAAGGGCACTGTAGCAAACAGTTCCATCTTGAATGATTCAAGGGTTAAAGTAAAATGAAAGGTTATTAAAATTAAAATTAAAAAATTGAAATTAATAAATACATAGTTTCACATTACTTATATAAAAATGTAAATTTTACTCAAATTTACAAACAGTTTTTTAAAATTCTCAATCTTTATTGGACTGACCATGTAATAATGGCCAATTATTAGTTGTGAGTGTCTAGTGACTTCTTTTCTTTTTTAAGATAGGTATCATTGTATAGTCCTGGCCTTCCTGAACCTCACTGTAGACCAGGCTGGCCTTGAACACACCCAGTTCCGTGGAGATCCACCTGCCTCTGCCTTTCAAGTACTGGGATTAGAGGTATGCACCGTGTGCCGGGCTATGACTAGTGACACGTATTGTAAAAACTTCTGTAGTGTATATTTAAAGCCTTTAGTCTATGTGATGTGACTTACTTCCAATGACAAAATCCACAGAAGTGAATCTCTAATTTTTTATTTAGATTACAGAGATAATTTACATGCATTTTTCTGCCTCAATATCCTTTGTATAACATCTTGGAAGGAGAGAGAGAGAGAGAGAGAGAGAGAGAGAGAGAGAGAGAAAACCTAAGAACTGTGTATCTGCATGGAATGGCAACAGTTGATTGAGCTTGTTGGAAGTAAAGTCCCCTGATGTTAATATAGAACTCATGCTGAGGTTGAGAGCATATGACAGAGGCTCTGCCCTGCTGGGCCATCAGTGATTGCTGAGAGATAACTATGAAGGAGGAGAATGTGTTCTGGAGGTTCCAGTGACCAGCACCAGCCAAAGAGAGCTACATGCCTTGTTTGGGCTCAGACTCCATTTCCCTTGGAGAACCAGAGACTGGGGACAGGAGGCAGATGAAGGTGGGAGAATAAGAAACCAAGATGATCTCTGAAGCTCCTTCCAAGTGTGTTTTGTTCCTAATTCTAAGAAGGGGCAATGTGTCCACATTTTGGGCTTCGTTCTTCTTGAGTTTCATGTGTTTTGCAAATTGTATCTTGGGTACTCTAAGATCAAGTGTGGAGCTGAGACAAAAGGATGGACCAACCAGTGACTGCTGCAGCCAGGGATCCATCCCAAAATCAGCCACCAAATGCAGACACTATTGCATACTCCAGCAAGATTTTGCTGAAAGGACCCTGATATAGTTGTCTCGTGTGAGGCTATGCCAGTGCCTGGCAAACACAGAAGTGGACGTTCACAGTCAGCTATTGGATGGAACATTGGGTTCCCAATGGAGGATCTAGAGAAAGTTCCCAAGGAGCTGAAGGGGTCTCCAACCCTATAGGATGAACAACAATATGAACTAACCAGAACCCTCAGAGCTCGTGTCTCTAGCTGCATATATAGCAGAAGATGGCCTAGTCGGCCATCATTGGGAAGAGAGGCCCCTTGGTCTTGCAAACTATATGCCCCAGTACAGGGTAACACCAGGGCCCAGAAGTGGAAGTGGGTGGGTAGGGGAGCAGGGCGGGGGATGGGGAGGGTACAGGGGACTTTCAGGATAGCATTTGAAATGTAAATGAAGAAAATATCTAATAAAAAAAATGGAAAAAAAAAAAAGAAACCCGGATGATTTAAGAGTCCTCCTTGGGTTCTAGATCCCTGGAGTCAAAATTGCCATATCAGAACTATGTAACTGACTTCCTTTAATTTTAGATTAAGAAACAATCAGGTGTTAACATTTATCCCAACTCTTATTTTAGTTTGTGAAGTGGGTGGTTTTGTATTTTGTCCCAAATTCTAGCCAGCAGGCCCGTTCTGGCCTTGTAGATAAGCACGGCCCTTTGGCAGTTTCTCCATTGACTAATTCATGACTCACTTTGACTCTATTTATGGATTTCTGCCCTTCTTATTCCCAGAGAAGATTTGAGGCAGCTTACAGTAAAAACAATATACTTAGGAACTTTCAAAACCAGGGCAAAACAAGGGATTGTAGTAGGGTAGAATAGTTATTATTTCCAAAGAGAGAAGAGCCCAATTCCGCTGTGTCTTTTAAGTAAGATTGATTGGCAACTTTAGCCCAAGGTGTTCAAATTTAAATCAATAGCCTGTAAATAACACAGATGGGATTATCTTACTCTTAAGACATAGTTGCAGATCAAATTTATCTGCACACTGTAAGAACTCACCCATGCTTGAAGCACTATTTCTAAATGTAAATGAATACCCAAAGTCAAAACAGAGGAAAGCATCATGACGAATTTCAAATTAATGTCTCGAACATACCCAGCGTTTTCACATACTTAATGGATTTAATGCACAGTTGCTCTAAGCAAGAATCATCAGAAAACAACAGTGGATCTGAACTAATATAATTAAAATCATCCATTCCTACCATGTGAGTAATGGAAGATGTATTTGATTCATTGCTTTATTATGAATTCTAGGCAATTACTTAATAGTAAGTTTCATATTTAGAACCCATCACCTCTCTTTATCTTTCTATAATCATTCAAATAAAGGTATTGGGCTAACTAGTTCTTTCTGCAGTATTCTTAATCTACAATTCCAATGTCTTCTCTCCCCTTACCTCCATGTAAGAAATCTATTTTGTTTACTAGCCTGTTGTCGCCCCTACTCCATGATTCTCTAATCCTCAGGCTGCCACCCTGTACCCCTCCACATGGAATGGGCAGGTAGGCCACATGACTGGTCTGTGCAGTGTACCACTGGTGTACATGTAGTGTATGTAGGAAGCTGCCCTTCTAAAGATGCTAATACAACTCTACAGGGAAGTAGAGGCAAGAGAAAGGGGTATAGGGAAAGACAGAAACAGAAAAATTGCAACTCAAACATAGGGACAATAAGGTCTGGTCATAACTGAGTCCCTAGAGAGACTTAAGCAGCAGAATTTGTAAGTGGTTAATGCAGACAAAATAATAAAGCTTGGCTTCTTCTCTGTCGTTTCTTTCATACTTTAGTGAACAAATAGCAGAGAGATCATTTAATGTCTTCTTGGGATTTTTTTTCCCATTGGAGGAAGTAGTTTATGTAATCATTTCATAGGAAAAATTTCCTTGGGAGATATAGTAGTGTTTGGGGGAAAATATAATCAGATGCTCGTTGTATGGATCCCGTGTTGCCTTTAGCATAATCTTTGGGCTTTCTTAATTCACCCACTAATGTAATTAAAAACTGTGAGTGCACTGTATGGGAATGTGCACCTATGTGTGTCCATGAGGAAGCCAGGGGCTGATATCAGGTGGTCTCCTCATTTGTTATCCTCACTGTTTTGTTTTGTTTTGAGAGGGTCTCTCATTGAACAAGTAGCTCACTGCCTTGGCTCCTTTGCTTGGTATGAATTTTCCTCAATAGCTCTGGGACTGCACGTGTATGCTGTTATGTCTGGCTTTTATCCCGAGTGCTGGGGATCTAAACTCCAGTCTCCATGCTCCACACTGCAAGCACTTTATTAATGAATCCATCTCCCCACATCCCTCTCCACTGCAGTTGGTTTGATTTGATAAAGGATCTTGTCCTGTGCAGCCCTGGTTGGCCTTGAATTCATGCTCCTCCTGCCTTAGCTTCTCAGGTGCTGAATTTCAGGTATGCTCCCACTTACTAATTTAAAAGTATCAAGTTACTTTACAATAGATATTTTTATAAATACCTACTAATGTGATTTATGGAACATGTCCAGTTGAATGTCGGGATAGTAGTCAATTAACACTTGTGAAACAATTGCAGTGCTTAGATAATATAAAACCACATGTTTCCTTGCACAGATACACTTAAAATTTCTTCTCTGACATCTATTTTAAGAGAAGAGACAATTTCCTTTTGTTCTTTCTTTTAAAAGATTTATTTATTTAATTTATATGAGTATACTGTCACTGTCTTCAATCACACTAGGAGAGGGCATCAGATCTCATTACAGATGGTTGTAAGCTACCATGTGGTTGCTGGGAATTGAACCATTGAGCCATCTTTCTAGCCCCCAAGAAGACACAATTTTCAGCCCATCAGTCTTTTTTTTTCTGATAAAAAGTGGTACTCACACACGATGCCAAACAACTTTCAGTAAAACTAACTTAACAGAATTATACGGGACTGGTATCCATGTGTCAAAGATTTGTCTAGATCCAAATAGATTAACTCTATTATGGATCTAAAGCAAATATGCCCAGAGGCTTGAAGTATCCTTCTCCCTTTCAGATTCTTTTGCCAGTGACCTCAGAGAGTGGGAAGAGGCATAGTTTGTTAGCTAGCTTTTGGTGGCTAACAAATTATCTTCCAATTCAGTAACGTAATGAAGAGTTGCTTTCTTCTAGGTCATGTATTTTCTGGTAGTCTTCTTTCTAGACAGCTCTGATTCTACCTGCAAGCCCCCCTTGGACTTAGGTTTTGATATGGGTTTGTCTTCAGCTGTGTGTTTTATGTATTCATTTTGGGTACAGGGTGGTGCAGAATTAATTAGCTGTCTACTGAGAGAATCTCTCCATGACAACTGTAGAAGTATGGGCACAAAAGCAAAAGTACATGACGTTCCTGAAGTCTATCTAGCACTGACAGCTGTCACTTGCACCTACGAGCCACACCCAGAACAAATCACATGGTTAGATGCAAAGTCAAGAGTCAGCAGTTAAGAGCACTAGCTGCTTTTCCAGAGAACCCAAGTTCACTTCCAGCACTCACAAGGCAGCTCACATGTGTGTGTGTGTGTGTGTGTGTGTATTATATATGGCCATAGAAAAAATCTGTTTTATTATGTCAACTGACTTTAATGTTATATATGTATACATATCAAAGAAAGAAATCTTTAGAAAGCATCAAACATTAAAAAAAGAGACAAGGAATTGAGCTCTGTATAGTCAGCAAGACTATATCATTTCCTCATAAAGCCAAGGCATTGAGAAAGGACTTGATTATGGTGGAGAAGCCATTACAGCAGGAATTCTGAGGAAGCTGGTTACATTGTATCCCTAGTCAGGAAGCAGACAGGATGATTGCTAAGATTCAGTTTCAGACCACACCCTCATTTTTATTAAGTCTGAGACCCCAGCCCATGAAATAGGCTGATCCTTAGGTCTGTAGTCAGGGTGGGCCTTTCCACTTAAGCACAGTCTAGAAACTCTCTCAAAAAATATACCCAGAGATTTGTCTCCTAGATGGTTCGTGAGTCCGCCAAGTTAGGAGTCAGTAGTAACTATCACCAAGGTCAACAGGAAAGACTGGAAACAGAGCCAGGAGGGTCAACGTGTACATTTTCTGAGTGGACACAGATTATAATAAAACTTCCCGAATGTTGAAAGATTCCCTCACACAGTTGTTAAGCACCACTGGATAGTATTTTGAACATTTCAAACTAAAGTGTTTCGGTGGAGCTGAAATGTACTAATTTTGAATACTTAGCCATCTGGAGCATTAGATGCTTAATTACAGCTGAAAACATGAATGAACAGTGCCAGGCAGTTCTTCCCAGTGAGTCTAAATTCTGTTTGTCTTTATTCCCAGAAGAGAGAGAAAAACAAAAAGAGAAGGGATATGCCAGTGTTAGGCTATTTTGGGGACTTTGTTCTCTTCTCTTTTTTTTCTATAGGCACCTATTAAAAACCCGAAGCAAAGCCAAGTTCCCTGTAATTTTTTTTATAAACCATGAGCTATAAACAAAAGAATATATGTATATATATATATATATATATATATATATATATATATATATATATAAACAAACAATGGCCGTAGAAAAACTCTGTCTTCTTATTTCAACTATCTTTAATGTCAGTTCCCTTGAAGATTACAAGTTCTTATGTTTTGCTTGGAGCATATTCCTCCTGCTAGATGTGTTCTATACTCTCAGCAATAAGCCACAATCATAAAAAAGAAGTAAGGAAAAGAAATGATGACTTTAGTTTTCTTGTGAGAAATAAAATTTGTTTCTAATTATTAAGCTAAGACCTTAAGGGCCTTCTGAAAAGTCATCAGACAGAATACAATATTTAAATTTAACATTCATATGATTACAGACTTCAGAATCTTTCTTTTCTATTCTGTCTTGCATATGTTAAGTGTCAAACCAAGTGCACTAGGTGCACACTATTGATAAACCAAGGTATGTTCAGCCTTGCCGAGGTTCTGGGGTCCTTGAAGGTGAGATTTAAGGCCCTCTATACCATCAAAGCACTTGTGCTCTGTTGGGAAGCAAAGCAGAAAGCCATGGAACAGTCCCTCGCCTGAGTTCTCAGTTCTGAGGTAACTTTCCTTTGTGCAATTTAGTCAGGTTTATTTCTACCTTTGTCACTGTCTCTCTCAGGGTGTCGTTCGCTGTTTGTGATTGGATATTGGAATCTCTAACTATTGACTGTTGTCCCTATGGCAGGTTCTTTGATTTATCCACTGACATGTAACCCAGGCTTAGCATAAGAGCCAGCACTGATAGTTCCTATTCCACGATGATGAATTTATGATTCAGTGAAGACAGGAATACACAAATATGGCTGGAGCAAGATGGATAATTTGTTGTTGTTTCGAGGATCCAGTGTTTGATGAGAAGATAAAGCAGTCAGCTAAGCAGATATTAGAGCTACAGAATGTTACCCTCCCTTTCCATGTCCCAGCATGCCCAGGGGCCTAGTCTGTTCTAGAGATATGAGTCCGTATTTGTAGAAACAGAAATGAGATCACAGCGTTCCTTCTGCTGGATCCTTGTCCTTCCTTCCTTCCTTCCTTCCTTCCTTCCTTTTCTTTTTTAAAGATTTATTTATTTATTTATTTATTTATTTATTTATTACATATGCGTACACCACGATTGCTCTCTTCAGACACACCAGAAAAGGGCATCAGACCCCCATTACAGTTGGTTGTCAGTCACCATGTAGTTGTTGGGAATTGCAAAGCTGTTGTTGCTCTTAACCTCTGAGACATCTCTCCAGCTCTGGGATTCTGATTCTTGACAGTGGCTTTTAAAGAGTTAAATGGACATTATAAAAATCTCTGTATACCATGAAGACAATTAGAATAGCAGGCACTGCTTAAAAAGCTGGGGAGCTGGCACAGAGTTGCTGCTCTTATAGAGGGCTCAGATGGTACTTAGTACCCATACCAGGTAGCTCACAACCATCTGTCACTCTGGTTCCAGGGTATCTGATGCCATATGGCATCAGTGGGCAGCTGTACCACATGCATACCATACATGTAAAGCTGAGGCAGGCTCACACATGTACACATAACATAAATAATTAGCCTTTAAAATCACTTTTGATGTGTCATGGCCTGTGGTCCAGTGCTTCTCTGTATCATCTCTGCTTCGGAACAACAGCTGCAAATGGCAGATACTATTGCTGAACTTCGGTGAACAGAGGTGACTAGGGACTAGTTCATAAAGGGGCCAAAGTGCCTCCACTGGGAATTGAGTCCAGTTCTATCTGGCTTTAGGTTGTATGTTCTTAGCTGAAGCCTCTCTTAAAGGAAAGGGAAAGAAAAATAAAACCATGACCTATTTCTGTTCCTGGTGGATTTAAATTTTGTTTTCTTTAGTTCCTGTGAACGAGAATACTTTAGGTCAGATAAGTTATTCATTAATTTCGTAAACCAGTAATTATTGAGCTTTTAGGTTTTTGATATGGAAACATTTACTCGTGAATTTAGTCATCAAACAGCTTCCGAGCACGTCTTTATGTGCCAAGTGCTCTTTTAAAAGGTTAGAGTTTGCTAGTAAATAGTACCCAAAGGTCTCTGGCCTCCAGAAGCATGCATTCCAGTTAATAAATCAAAACTCTAAAATGAGTGCATTATATTATGCTATGGGGGGGCACTCATTGAGTCAGGCAAAACTGAAACAAACAAACAAACAGACAGACAAACAAACAAACAAATAAAACCCAGAGAAGATTGAAAGACTTGACCAAGAGTGTTAAAGGTGAAGTCCAGGTTTCAGACATAAACACCAAGATAAACACCAAATTCAGACGAAGCCTCAGCACAAAGCTGATGTTGGACAGCATGCACCATGTGGCTCTCTTCAGCAGCATGGCCCAGGCCAAAGAAACAGCAAAATGGCTTCTGTCTAGGTCCTCACAGCTCTTCAAGGTGAAAGAGCTAAACAAAGGAAGTAATGATGGATACTTATAGTTGGGAACAAGAGCTCATTGGAAAGGTGTGTGTTGCCTTCCTAGCACAGCAAGCTGAGTGATGCCAAGACAAGAGATCGATGATGATGGCATGGCTAGCAGAGGATGATGGTTTTTCTTCTCTTTCTAAAGCTAAGATTTTCTCAGACAACCTGAGCATTGAAAGACCCTGAGAAGCAGCATAACATTATCAATGGACAGGAAACAAACAGATGCTCTGCTAATGCCTGTGATTGAAATGGACTAGGGAGCCATGGGCTGTGGAGCGAGGCTGGTGTCAGAGCCTTCCTTGTTGTAAGGTGTAAAGAGCCTTACTTGCACCTAGGAGGAAGTTTCTCTTCTTGTATGGGCTCTGGAAAAACCCATCAAGACTCAGTGGTGTATTCCACAGTTAAGTGGGAAACGTTTACGTGCAGACAGGTTCAGACATTTCTATGGTAACAGAGCTAGTAAATGGTTCAGAAGGGATTTAAACTCAGGCTAGCCAACGTCAGAACCCAGGAGCCTACAGAAGTCCCCATCGGTCTAAGATAAGTGTGAAGTGGGGGACTGTATTTGTTTGAGGAGATGAGGATGCCTCCTTGTCTTTTGGAAATCTAGAAGCCTCTCTGCCTGCCATTTTGCCTTCCTGAGTGTCACCAAAGATGTCATAGTTCATTTTTCTCCTTTTAACAACTGAGTATACGATGTCACAGTAACTTCATTGAGCTCACCCAGTAAGCCAACCTCAGACCTGAGTCAACGAGGCAAAGAAATTAAAATAAAACTGCACTATAAATGTACACACACAGCAGGAATATGTTAGGACCTATTTTTAGGACGCAGCATGACATGTAAAAGCAATTATGCTGAACAGACTCAGGTTCAGTATTTAGACTTAGAGGTATATTAAAATTAGATGAATAAATATCATATTAATGGTGCAGTATAATCACAGATGGCTTTCTTTTTCTGTTCTAGAAAGGTAACTGCAGACACTGAAGCAATAATAGACTTTCTTGTGAGGAAGTTTCATGTCAGGGTTAGTAAAGGAAAAGAATATATTGCTCTGAACTCTGTCTTTTTGTTATGTTAATGTCAGCAAGAACATACATTATGAATGTACATTAAGTTTAAAGGAGGACCTGCAATATTTATCACAGCCTCTTATTTATTCCTTTTAAGGTTATTCTTGTTTTATGTGAATAGGTATTTTGACTGCATGGAAGTCTGTGCACCATGTGTGTAGAGCCTATGGAGTCAGAAAAGGGTGTCAGATTCTCTGGAAATGGAGTTACAGTTGTTTATGAGCCTCCAGATGGGTGCTGGGAACTGAACTCTGGTCCTATGCAAGAACAAGTGCCATCTCCCTAGCCCCATCATTCCCACCATGGTGTCTTCTTTTCTTATAATGTGTGTGCATGTTCTAGCAAGAGATTTCTAAAAGGTATCCAGCTTTCAGATTTACACCCTTTATTTGAGAGTGTGATTATGTTCAGGTTCAGTTATCAAAAGATATATCATGGGCCTGTGGACTCATATATTAGTTAAGGCAGATAAATTGAGGTTAAAAAAAATCCATCTATCACCCGAATAACAAAATGCGTGGCTTTTGTCGTTTGTCTGTTTTCTCATCTAGGATTCGGGGTGTGAATTTGGTTCTGATGAACTCTTTACCAGGTACCAATTTGAAATGTGAAGGCTGTTGGCTACTGTGACATCTTGAAGGTATGCCTTCTAAGCTCTCCTGATTGCCCTCACAGTCAACCTGAACTGGGGAGGATTGTGAAAAAGGACTTGAAAATCTCTCAGGGTAAAGATCTGGGAGTGGTGCACATCCTATCTACTAAGGTACCAAAGGATAGAGTGGAAACATCTGCTGTGTGCCTACACTAATGTACCGCTGTAATTTACTCATAGATGTGAAAGTGTATTACAGTGGGTGGCCACTGCTATAACTGGCAGCCTTTTTATTTGTTTGTTTTATTATTGGTAATAGAATAAATGATTCTTAAAGAGGAAAATTAAAGCTCACATTATTTACTACAGGTCCTATGGACTAAAAGGTCACACTCATGAAACCTTAAATCAGCTCACATGGGAGTTCTTGACTGACATTCCTACCCTGTTACCTTTCTCATGCTGTAAATCAAGTTGTATGACATTTTTCATGGATATAGAACATTCAAATTTAGGCCAGACCAGTTTGAAATGATCTATTTGGGACTATCAATTAACCCCACCCCAAGTTTCTGTTTGGTAAGTCTGAAATTGTCCCTAAGAGTTCCATTTCTAAGTAGATTCAGGAAATGCTCACTCCTCTAGCTGAGTGCTACCATGCCTGAGCTTTTGTTAAGCTGTTGGCTTTTTCTTTCCTTTCTTTTCCATCTTCTTAACTACAAGACAAACTTTGAACCCAAGAGGACTTGAAAGACATCTGCTGCCTTCTGTCTCTAAAAGGAAAGGCCTTTTGTGCTGATAAATGCTTTTCTATCATCCATGACTTTGGAACTGTACTCTTCAGTCAGATTGAAATGGTGGGGTAGCTGAGTTGGGTTGTGGTCGTTCTAAAGAGTAACCCTCCCCATTTTGCTAGCCTGTACCATTTCACTTGCATTTTCTTGGGACAGTCTCTGAATCCAGGTTTTCATGTGTAAACTTTCTGGCGTCCATGTGAAATATAGACAGTCTTCCTTGAAGCCCATCGAGTGACCCTCTCACCTATCTGAGGAAGCAGAATCTCCCAGAGGCCCTGCCTTTTCTATGAAGCATCTAAGCTTCTAAGTGTCTATGGGATTTTATGAAACTAGCAACTAAATAGTCTTTGAGGTACATAGAAGACTGCTGTGCGGATGAATATTTTTATAGTTTGACATCTTGGACTTCAATATTTGATAAATTGTGCTTTTGGTTGGTCACTGCACGTTACATGTGCAACTTAAGTTTTATCCATATTTATGATTTAATTTTTTTCCTCTTCCCAAATGGTTACCTTAAGGCAAAAAGGAGTCTTTGTGAACCACTTTATATTATCTGGCCCAATTTGTCCGCTTCCTTCTTTTGGAGATTCACTGGAAGACACTACAGGTGCTCATTTGCCTGGGGCAGGGAAGTACAAAATAGATTTCCTACTGCAGCTTCAAGTCTTATGGGTAATTAACTCAGCATGCTTCAGCTGGATTTGGACCAAGGGCTTGTTTGCCCATGCCGAGAAAAATAATACTTTGTTGCTCTCATCAGCATCTCAGGAAAAAAAAAAAAGAAAGAAAGAAAAGAAAAGAAAGAAAGAAAGAAAAAAAGAAAGAAAGAAAGAAAGAAAGAAAGAAAGAAAGAAAGAAAGAAAGAAAGAAACCCTTCCCAAACATTAATTAACGCTTACCTCACATCCCATCATCCTCTAATTCCAGATGAGGAAACTGAGTGTTTGGAGCCAACAAAGCCATATACTGCTGTTTTTTTGTTGGGCTCAGTAGAGTGTGCAGCGCAACATGGGATGCTGACCTTGGGGTCATACTCTTTCCTGCTGAGGTGGCAGCTGACACCATATAAAGTGGATTCCTTACCTAAATTTCTACTGAAAGTGATGACTGCAAGTGGAAACATAGAAGATGCATGGCTGAGCTACAAATGGATGACCCAGAAAAAAAAAAAAGGTTTATGCTTCTGAGAGAGCATGGCTCTCTCTCTCTCTCTCTCTCTCTCTCTCTCTCTGTGTGTGTGTGTGTGTGTGTGTGTGTGTGTGTGTGTGTGCACGCGCGCGCATGTATCTCATTGCTGAAATTGATTAATTTTTGCTTGGGCAACATTTTTAAGAGTTAATTTGCCAGCAGGGTGTGGTGGTTGAGCCTTTAATTCTAGCACTAGTAGAGAAAGGAACTTGGATCTCTGTCTGTGTTTTCCAGGCCAGTCTGGTCTACATAGCTACTTCCAGGCCAGCCAGAGCAACTTAGTGACAGTGACACCCTGTCTCAAAAAGAAGAAGAAGAAAATAGGGCTAATTTGTTTTGTGGAGAGAGAATGGCCAATGGATGGCTGACATTGAGGACACTGACAATGACATAGAGGTAGGAAAAGTCATGTTGCTTCCTTCCTTGGGTCAAGAGATACTTGGAAATGGGGGCTCATGTCATAGTTGGGGAAGGTCTTACACCTCAAGTTAGCTTCCCAAAAGGACTAGCAGTTTCTCAAGTCTGTTGTGGAGCTGTGACTGGACCCAGCCTCACAGTAGGTGTTCATCGGGTAGCACAACAGCCTCGATGGCCAGGGTGGCACATTGCCTATCTGCAAGTCAGACCTGACACATGGCCCCTGACAGGGCTCAGTGGCAGCACAGAGAGAGCTCCAGCTCCTTTGGGGGGTGGGGGGCTAACTGCTTAGGCCAATGGATGAGATCTTCTTTCATGGAGACCTGGGCATCTGCTCATCAGGCTTTCCAATTCCAGTGCAATGTATGGTCCAGTGCTAGGGTGGTAGAGTCTTCCTGAGCCCTCTGCATAACGTGCCCAACCTCTGCTCCCTAGATTTGATTCTCAAGACTCAGGCCTTCAGTGCTATTGTTTGTATGTGACAATTTTGGGAATGATTTTATTTGCTTTAGTTGAGATGTTTTAAAGACAGCAAAGAGATTACTGAATATGGAGACTCAGAATTGAAACCTGAGTGTATTCCATAAGTTTACCTTTAGTTAACATTTTAGATGGCTGTCTATATATGTGCAGACATGTATATGTTTAGTTATTGTGGGATAGTTAGCTCCCAGATCCCTATAATACTTCTTGAGGAATTCCTGGATTCAGTGGCAAAGAATACAACTTCTGTTGCATTTGTCTCTGACTTGACTTTCCCCTTTGGGAGCATAGGTTCTTATATGACACATAGGCCATACATGACACATATGTTCTTATAGGACAAGGTGATGTTGTATCTTCATTAATTCCTCTTTTTAATCCCTTAGTTTGATGTTCTCACATGTCTGAGTTCATCATAATTATCTAGAAATCTTGGTTTGACTAGACTCTATCTATCTATTTATCTATCTATCTATCTATCTATCTATCTATCTATCTATATTTTTCCTGGTCTCTATGTTTCAAGGGTACAGATCTTGTAAGTCTAAGTCTAGGATGGGCCCAAGTAGCTGTGTCTTTTTAAGAGACATGTCTAGGTTGTTAAAATACAAGAAATGCTGTTTTAAGTTTTGCATTGGAAGCTTCACTCCTTGGAATACTGGTTTTAGGATCCATCAGATAAGCTCCAGGAATAGCCTGGTAATGTACCTTCTCTCAAATCTTGCTTTATATCTGCACGCCCTGCCTTGCCTAGGATCTGTTTATCCTCCTGTATTTTCCTGTAGGCTAGGGAAGGGGGTGGGAAGCAGGAATCTGCACCCAGCAGGAAGTATAACTTTCAGATGGAGGTTCTAATGAAAAAGAAATCCCTTTATTACACACGGTCATCTATAACACTATTAAGAACCCCTTGGGTGGTAATTACTGGATTTTTATTGTTTTAACATGGAGAATGGTATGCTCAGATTTTAGGAAATTTAAGTTACCCACAAATCAGCAAAATGATATCTCTAGTTTATGCGATGTAACCACTGAATATTTAAAATCAGAATGGAAAACTAGGTGTGTTGGATAGGATAGCAATGTAGCATAGTTTATATTCACTTACAATTTTAGTTATCTGTATATAATGAAAATGCATATATTCAGTGTGGGATATTCATTAGCTTCCAGATACTAAGACGTTCCTGGCTAAACTCATGAAAATAAAATGTCAGTCTACATGAAAAAAAACCCAGTATGTGCCAGTATTGTCATTGGGGTCATTCTGTCCTCATTCCTCTTTATTGAAGCTCACCATTTATAATTACCACTTGCAATCCAGACATATGCTTTGTCACCGTCTTCTAGCCTTTTAATTGTGAGACTTTATCAAGCACTCCACTGCCATTTTATATGGTTAAAACATAGCAAACAACAAGAAGAGTCTGCTCACAGTGGTGAGCAGGTTAAAAGGTTGCGTTCTGTGCTATTCCCCACATCAGATGCCATCCACTATGGCTTAAATATATGTCAAGTAAAGCTCACGCTGTCCTCAGTCTTACTATGAATCTAAGTTGGCTTGAAATTATTGATCCACTTTTCTTACCTTCCCAGTTATTGGGATTATAGGCATGAGCCACTAGGCCTGGCTCCTCACTACTTCTGTTGATAGTGTTTTATCAAAACACAGCCATAGATGTTTGTTTATGCACAGTCTGCATTTGTTTCCATGCTCTGAAAGCCAAATTCAGTAACTGCAAAATAGATTCCTTGACCCTCAGAGCTTATAGATATTGCTCTCCTGTACTTTACTGAAATAATTGGCCCATTTGCCCTGTGCTGTAGTGTGGGCCTTTTCTGTTGTCACCCCTGGCCTTATAAACACAGGAGCAGGTATGAGATGGCATCCTGTGTGACACTACATTTCCTCCGCTCTTCCTGGGGGATTGGGGTCATTTACTAGCTGTGCATTTTACTGAATTCCATTGGGTGTCAATGTAGGGATGCTGCATTTACAGTCCATCCGTGATTCTGTTTTGCCGTCTTTGCCTTCTGCTGCAATGATACACACATTTTCCACTTGGTTTTCTAGGTAGAAAGACTTACCATTATTCATGCTTTGAAAGAGATCTCATACCAGGATTTTATGGCCCGTGCTTTGAGACAGGCTAGACTCCTACTATGGATTTAGGTCTGAGTATTTTTAGAAAAAGTAAGTTAAAAAATTGACAAGTGAAGAGATTTCAAAACCAAAACCAAACGGAACAAAACCCTCAACAACAAAAATTATAAAATTTCTCCATTATTTAACGTGCATTATCTCTACCAGGAAACTTAAGCTTGGTATAATTTCCAAACTGGCTTCCACATATTCTGAAGACCAGCAACCAGGGGCAATGATCAGAAGATGCTGCCCCAAGTCATGCCCTTGCCTCCTGCAGCTTGTTCTGAGATCTAGTCTCTTTCAGCAGATTTAGGCTGGAAATTCTATTCTCGTAGCTGCAGCTATGAAACACTATTAATTTGTGGTGTCAAAGTCTATATTCACACCATTCCAGTGAGTAGAACTGCTCATTCTAATTGTTTTAAACACAGTTGCTGTTAAAAACAGCCTCTGAAGACTGCCTCAAGAGGTTGCTCAATTATTCAAGATGTGAACGTAAAAAAGCAATACATCCTGAGGAAGACACACCATTAATTAACATGTCTCTGGCTTACCATTGTCTTTTTTCGTGTTTTATCCCACTGTCAGGTTTGTTTAGTTCATTAATAACTAAGGAAGAGTTTTGTTGCATGTAGGGCATGCAGTGTTTATGTTACTGTGAAAACCTGGTATGTTGGTTTTATATATAAGCCAGAAGCATAGTTTCCTCTCTGCCTTCCTTCCTGAGTTGGATGGTGCTTGGCTGAGGTTCTATTTGGTACTTCATCAGTAGGCTGAACTCACTCTACATGTGCCTGGGAAAACTTCTTTCTCTTTTGGCTGGGGCTGTTGTTTGATGGCATGGGGACTTTTATTATTGATAGCTTAGCTTTTTCTCTAGTCACACTCACTTAGAGTCACACCTGCAGACCCAGAACCAGAGGGATGCCTCTGTAACCACTGATGCAATCAGTGGACCCAGGATAAGCTTGTCACTATTGGATTTTGAGCCAACTGGTCCCCTTGCAGGTCTGATGCATTCTGGAGACATGAGATTTCAAATGAATACTTGCAGGGACAATACAGTCAGAAAGCATCACACGGGCATTGCAGCTATGGTCTTCAAATCTGTTCAGACGTACTCTGGAAGACCAGCCACCTGGAGCAATTAAAACAAAGCAGGTGTGTATCCTCTGACTCGAGGTAGGTAGTAGGGAATTAACTTAGGAACGCAACAGAGGAATTGGGCTGTGCACAGAGATCAGGACTCCCTCCACAGTGTTCCTACAAGTGGAAAGCAGAACTCTAATTTGTATTGACTTTTTGTGATGTATCTGTAGGTGGTAGACAGCGGTACCTGCCTGGATCAAGACAGTGATGACCACAGGCAGTTGCTGTTCTTTTTCTCCCATGCCATCTCTGTGAGGAAGTTCTAGTGTCCTAATCAGGAGAAGCAGGGGCCTGTAGGAGTCTGATGTTTTCTCATTATAGTCTACACCTGTGCAGACACCAAAGCCCTTAGCACACAGGCTTGTCATACTCTGATTGCCTTTGCTCCTCTCCCGACTCAATGGCTTTGAATCTCTCCTCCTTCCAGTTGTATTGTACCTGGCTTTCCCCAGGCATCTAGGTTAACAAATACTGTTGCCAGCTCTTCCCTGCCCATGTTCAGTGATGTTAGCTGGCTTGAAGTTAGTCAAGTTGGAAGTATTTGTACATTAAACATTTATGTATGAAGTCCTTCCTACCTGCTTTAGCCTGCTAAGATAGAACTTAGGGATGTAGAGCTTCAGGGCCCATGCAACTCAATTGAAAATGAGGCTACTTCTGTGATCTGACATGTTTAGTTCATTTGTTGTTCTTTGTTGCTTGTTTTTTTTTTTTGTTATGTTTTTGCATTATCAAATGTCATAAACCAAGTGCCATGGACTAAAAAATTAAATAGGTCTTATCCTTTTTGAAATTACATACAACTTGCAAGTTTAAGTATTAAAAACATACTCTTCAATGTTTTTGTTTTTCTTATAGTACCATACCACACAAGTTTCACATAGATTAAATCTAGAACGTTATCACATCCCAAAGAGAGATGTCACATATCCCAGCTCTTTCCTCCAGGCTGCCAACCACACATCTGTTCCCCATTTCTGTAGATGTGCCCATTTTTGGACGTTGTTTAGATAGACTCATACGGTGGATGTTTGCTTTTTGTTTCTATTGCTATTGAGCAGATCATTTTCAAGACTCATCCATGCTCAAACGCACATCTATAGCTTATTCCATATTTAGGGAATTTTTTCCTATCAATTTTTGGGTTCACAGCAAAATGAAAAGGAAGTTATAGAACTAAATTCCTCTTGACCACAAATATTCCTTACAATTGATGAACTTAGAATGATATGACAGTAGCCCAAAGTTTATCTTTTCCCTTAGAGATGACTCTATGAGGGCCCTTGGATGAGGTTAGGGCTTGTATCCATCCTTGTACTATCCTGTAGATATTATGCTGCACTGAAATCCTCTGCCTTTTCCTCTTTCCATCCTAGATTTATATCCAAGACCCTCCTAGAAGAAGGCAAATATCAACCACCAGAAAGGATGAAAATGTAATTACATCCACACCTGTCTTCTTTCTCCTTTTAATCTGAGCTGGGAAAGAAAGTAGCAAGAACGTTTCACCTGTTGGCCATCTACAGCAGAGAGAGAGAGATTTGACTTTAGGGAAGCTTGCCTTTCTGTATCTTAGAAAAACAAAAACAAACAAACAAAAAATATTTATTTACTTACTATTCAGTATTTTTAAACCAGGGACTTATGTGGTTTAGGCTTGCCTTGAACCCACCATGTACCTGAGGAAGACCTTGGTCTCCTGATCCACTTGTTTCTAAGAGCTTTAGGGTTCTGGAGTTACCAGTGAGCACAGCCACACTATGTTTATTTCAGCATCCTCAGAGGTCCATCTGCCAACTCTACACTGAGTGAAGTGTCTCAGTTACCATATTTTGTGCTCCTAAAATTATGGGGAGGAAAAGGATAATCTCTTCCCACACACGCCAAATTTATAAATAAGGTCCCATAGCAAAACAAAGTACAAAAGAAAGATCCACATGCTGGATTTTCAACATCACTAAGAACCTTTATAGGCAGATAAGGAGAACAAACAGGCTAGTGTCTTCTTACACCAGGTGTGAGGGAAAACAGATTTGGAGAAATATGACTGGACTCAAAGACTGTGGTCTAATGGTATTAACCTAGGGAAAACTTGAAAGCATTTCTGTCCAGATCCTCTCTGACCTTTCACTTGAAGAAATAAAGAGTGCTCCCTTCCTATATAGAAGTGCTCCTTCCCTCTCCCCATGAATATATCATGACTTGCTCCAGGATAGAAAATCTGCTGCTTTCTCAATCACCAAAGTGCTACATTTATTTTGGGACTGGTGTGTCCTGAATCCCATCACTACCCATCTCTCTCTTCTACTTAACTCCTGGCAGCAACAACTCCTTCTTAATGTCTCCATAGTTTCATCTTTTCCAGAACACCATATAGCTAAAATTACACTCTACAGACGCTTCAGACTGGCTTTTCATTTGTTAATATGCCTGTGCGTTTCTTCAGTGTTTTTGAACGGCTTGATGGTGTATCCCGTTTTAGCACTGAATGACATCCCCCTTTCTGGCTGCATTACATTTCACCTGTGCACTTATGGGGATGTCTTGCCTGCTTATGTGGTTTGGAAATTGTAAATAATGCTGCTAAAACCACATTTAATGTGTAGGTTTTTTTCTGTGGATCTAAGGTTTTCAATTCTCTTTGGTAAATATCCAGGAGTGTAATTACTTCATTGTATAGTAAGGATGTGTGTGATTTTGTACAAAAAAAAAAAAAAAAAACCTGCTCTTATCTTCCAATGTGGCTCTCTCTCTCTCTCTCTCTCTCTCTCTCCTACATGACATTTAATTGTGGGGATCACTAATTTAAAGAAAAAAAAAGAATGTCAAGCTATTCTCTGCAACATCTATACCAGTTTAATTTTTATTTTTAGCAATATATTTGGACCTTGACTTTCTTTTCTTTTCTTTTCTTTTCTTTTCTTTTCTTTTCTTTTCTTTTCTTTTCTTTTCCTTTCTTTTCCTTTCTTTCTTTCTTTCTTTCTTTCTTTCTTTCTTTCTTTCTTTCTTTCTTTCTTTTTTTTCTGAGACAGGGTTTCTCTGAATAGCCCTGGCTGTCCTGGAACTCACTTTGTAGAGCAGGCAGGCCTCTAACTCAGAAATCCGCCTTCCTCTGCCTCCCAAGTGCTGGGATTAAAGGTGTGCGCCACCACGCCCGGCTGGACCTTGACTTTCAAATAACTTTTTTTACTGGTGGCCAGGGTCTGGTCCTCTTATTCAAGGAACTGAAGACTCATAGCTCCTCAGATTTGTAAAAGTAGTAAGGTAACTTTATTTAAAGCAAAGCTATACTACAGATTAACAAGAAAGGATACCGTCACAGTGATGGTGGGGCTGCATCAGTGTAGTTACTCTAAGGCCCCAAGTTACTGCTTGGGCTAATTTTATGGCATCTGGAGTAAGGAAGGGTGAGTTTACTTACTAGGTCTATAGATTGGGATACCTTTATTTTGATTGTGATTTGGATTATATAAACTCCTTGGGAATAATCTCCCTTACTCTCCTACTAGGTGTATGTAAGTAGAGTGTGGATGGCATAGAATCTTGCTAAGTCTGATGGTCCCTAAGAGGAGAAGCATCCTCTATTGCTGAACATGGCATGTGCAGCCAGTTTCATGGAGGTGGGAATGGTAGGTTGCTATCCTGTTGGTAGATGCCTTGCTTGGGGACTGTTTGTATGCATAGGAAGGTGTTTGGGTTCAAGCGCATTTTTAGACGTGAGTGTGATGTAGAAACAGCTTGAACCAAGTGGAATCCCTGTTACCTTTGCTTGCTTGCCTCAGCTTGATCAATAGTCTATACCTTCTGATAATGATAAATAAACTCGGCTGTTCAGTGTTTACAAAGTAGCATATTTTTGTGGCTTTAATTTTTCTCTCCCTAGCCTGTAGCCAGGTAGAGGCCCCACAGCTTTCCTGTTCTTACTATTCATTCATGGGTCCTCTTTCTTTGTAAGAAGTTTGCCTGTCTATTATTGGATCCTCTATCCCGGTTGTTGACTTGTGAGATTTATTTGTTTATTGAGGCTACTACACTTGATATCAAATATACGGTTTGCAAATATTTTTTCTCATTCTGTAGATTATTTTCTCAATTTAATGGCAACTCTTTGACATATAGAGTAAACTTGATAATATCTATTTTTTTTTATTTGTTGCTAATGGTTTGGGCATTTCATTTCATATATTTTCGAGTCAGGGTTTTGCTATGTAACTCTAGCTGGCCTGGAACTTGCTGTGTAGACTGGACTAGTTTTGAACTCACAAAGATTGACTTGTCTCTGCCTCCTAAGTGCTAGGATAAAATCTTGTGCCACCATGTCCGCTATTTTATTCATTTATTTTAAATATTTATATTTTTATTTATGTGTATATATGTGGTGCATGTACATTTGAATGCAAGTATCTGCAGAGGCCAAAAGAGGGTGCTAGATTCTTCTGAAGTGCCATTATAGGCAGTCGTGAGCTGCCCTGTGTTTGTCCTGGGAACTGAACCTGGGTCTTTAGAAAGAGCAGCAAGTGTTCTTAGTCTCTGAGCATCTGGTGTCATATTTTTAATCACCTGTGGCCCAACCCAAAGGATTTTGAAGATTTAAACTGATGTTATCTTAGAAGAATTTTATAGTTTTTGATCTTTTATTTATTTTGATTTATCTTTAGAATATAGCATGAGGTTTTTTTATTTTTTTTTTTTTCTTTATACTTTGGCATGTGATTATCCAATTGACCCAGAACCATTTATTGAAAAGACTGGTTAGGAGCTGGAGAGATGGCTCAGCAGTTGAGAACCTTGTGCTCTTGAAGAGGACCCGAGTTTGCTTCCCAGAACCCATGTCAAGTGACTCCCAACCAGCTGGGGCTCTAGCTTTTGGGGGTCTGCTGCTCTCTTCTGCCCCCCACAGGTGCCTACCCTGATGAAGTGCGATTGAATCGCAAACAAGGGATTGGAATGTAATTGAGAAGAAAACAGATCTTTAGAAAATGAAAGGACTATTCTTTTTATACAAAGTATCCTGTTGGAAGCCAGGTAGTCATCAATCTGAAGTGAGTCACCGGGCTGTCACTCATCTGCACAGCTGTGGGCCAGTGCCACAGCCCTCTTGATCACTGAACCTGTTAGTAAGTTTTGAAATAGAGAAGTGTGAGTCCTCCAAATTTGTTCATTTCCAACACTTATTACTGTTCAGTTTCTTGGATTTCCACATCATTAGTTTTCTTCTGTTCTTTCTTTTTCTCCCCCCTGCCCTCCCCTCACCCCTTATCCTCCTGGTATTTTCGAGATAGTGTTTCTCTGTGTAGACCGTGGTTGCCCTGGAACTGGCTTTGCAGACCAGGCAGTCCTTGAAATCACAAAAAACATGCTGTCTCCGTTTCCAGAGTGCTGGGATTAAAGGAGTTCACCACCATGCCTGGCTATTTTTCTATTATTATTTTTTTATTTTTTTAAATTTAATTTGTGCATTGTTGGATGTCTCCTGCCTGGAAATGCATGCTCTCATCAATTATTATCTCCATTTCTCCTCTTGCCCTAAACTTATCAGCTAGCTTGTATCAGTAAGTCCCCACCAACCTCCTCGGCCCCTGCCCATGGTGGAGGTCCTAGAACTTTAGGTCTCTTGTCTCTTCCTCCCAAGTGCCAGGATTATAAACGTACATTGCCTTGCCTGGTTTGACCAGGGCTGGAATCCAGGCTTTTTGTGTTGCCTATTCCCTGGATAGCCTGCTGCCCAACCCTACTTGTCCTTGGGGGTTTGAAGGTGAGGTGGTACAGAATTAACTGCGCGGACTCCAGGAGCAGCTGAGAAATGCTGCTGCAAGCTCCTTTAATACGCTCCACCCGCGCCCCATTGGTCCCGAGAAAGTGTCTCTTCTAAACAGCAGTTCCCGATTGGCTGGCACTGTCTGCATCAGCAATCCTTGGTCTTTCAGACAGCCCTCAATTAGGTCCTCCTGCAGGAGATGGCTTTGTGACCATGCACTCCCCACTCCCCGAATTTATGCAGAGAGAAGCACGCACAACTAGGATTCATAGTAATATCCCAACATCATTTCCGTTTTAATACTTTGAGTCTTTACGTTAAAGAATAATATATATGGGACTAGAGAGATGGCTAGAGAGAATAAGAGCACTGGCTGTTCTTCCCAAGGACCTGGGTTCAATTTCTAGCATCCATTGGATGCTTAAATTGTCTGTAAGTCCAGCTCCAGTGTATCTGGCACACTCATGCAGTCATACAAACAGACAAAATATCAATGCATATAAAAAGAACATAAAGAACATTATATTTATTCATTTATGTACTATGTTTTTATTTGCATATGTGTGTTTGGTGGGGGTGGGGGTGGGTGGGGCGATTTTTTCCCCTCATGGGAGTATAGAGGATTGAAGTCAGCTGACCAAGCTTGGCAGTAGGCGTCCTTTCTTGATCAGCCATCTCTGGCTTATCTTATTTTAACCCCCCTTGCTTTAGAAAATGAAAAAAGAAATGTTGACTTTCTTGATTATTTTCTTGCAACCAACTTTGAGTTTCACTCATCCACCTTCCCCTCATTATTTTCCAGTCTCAATTTCATTATCTATGTTAGAATCTTTAGTCATTTCTTTGATGGGCTTAGTTTTTCTTGTTTCTTGGGTGCATGATGATGTTATCGATTTCAGATATCTCTTCTTATTTGGTATAAGCATTATAAAATGTCCTGAGCGGACTGTTTTTTTTTTTTTTTTTTCCTGCATCCAAATGAGTTTTCTCATCAATCCTTCCGTTCTGCTTGCACAGAACCTCAAGACCAGCTGAGGTGAGTTCACTGCACCAGTTTAGACTCTTCCTGAGCGAGCACACAGTCTTGGCCATGGTCACGGTTATCTTGTTTTCTAAGATTTCTGTCAGAGGCTTTCTAAAAGCCCTTGTTTTCCCAGAGTACCTTATTTCCAAGCCTTTATTCCAATGTTTTCAGTGTGTTGTTCTCCATACCTAATGAATTGTCTGATATAGCAGAGACCAAGCCTCCTATTTGAGGATGTTTCAACAAAGGCTTCCTGTACTGCAGCTGTATAGAACCAGAGCCTTCTCGGTCAGATGAGAGAATGACAAGTTTGTGGACCAGGTCATCTAGGGAGGCAACAACGATCCACCGAGGACTAATCTGCATCAGTGAGTTCCTTCTGTGCTTTCAACTCTGACACCATGACTGTTACTTTTGAGGATGCTGCCAAGGCAGCGGCCTGGTGCTTGATGGGAAAGGGAACAGGGCTAACAGTGAGTCACCCCACCAGAAAGTGGTTCTGCTGCTGGGACTCAGCTGTTTCTCTTGATTCAGAACAGAACGGCAGCGCTTTGTGGGTGCTGCAAAGATCTTGGGTACCCGCCAGCGTTCTGAGGAAGTGTGTTCTGGTAGATTCTGCCACTATCACTGCTGCTTTTGGGAAGGGACAGACCTTTAAAGTCCTTTACTCTGACATTTTCATGGATGTTAAGCAATATATCCTATTCCACTCCTGGGCCAGAGACAAGAGACAATCATTTCGCCCAGCAATTATGGAACATCTTGCCAATTTGGAGCCAGCTTCCCAAAACTTCAATTCCTGTAGAACACATTAGGAAGGTCAGGTGATGTCTGTTGACTAAAGGGGTGATGTGGCAAGAGAAGTTGCCTGGGTGGCTGGAACCGGAATCATTTATACTGGGAAGTACACACAGGTGCTCTCTGCTGCAGATGGAGATGTTCTCTTTATTAAAAACAACTAACTCTTCCCCCTCTCCCTCTCCCCCTCCCCTTCCCCCCCCTCTGTGTGTATGTGTGTGTGTGTGTGTGTGTGTGTGTGTGTGTGTAGGTTAGAGGACAGCTTTTGGGAGTGAGTCTTATGCTATCATGTGGATTCTGCATGTGGATAGAATGCAGGCCATCAGGTTTGGCTCCCGGTGCCTTCACGCAATGTGACTCTGCACTCTAGCTTTAGACATTAGTTTTTGTGGGAGGCCACCATTAGAGGGTTGTGAGGAGGAAGGGCACAGAGTATTTGAAAGTATCACTACAGCTTCTGCATGGAGACTGTGGAGGAAAGAAACTATAAAGATCTGGGAGGCAGTTATACTGTCTGAGATGGAAATAGTTAATTTTTCAGTTTGCAATGGGGGCAGGGATAAGTGATCAGGCTTGATATATCAATGTTGCCAGTGGAATTACCTGAATTCGCAGATGAGATGGATAAGTTTTGGGAGATAACTTGGCTTGCATACTTGGACAACTGGGTAAATGGTAGCTATGTTTATATGGCAGAGGTTCAGGAGATTGTATTGTGTGTTGCTTTCTATGTGCACACTTGCTGTCCAGTATAGAAATTGAGATACAATGCTCTTAAGGACCTGTGGTTTGGAGAGAAATCAAAGCTGAAGATACAAAACTTAGAATACAAAACTTAGTCAATAACATATTTGTCATTCAAGGTTCTAAGACTTGATAAAAAAATATGGAGATAGTACAAGATAAAGTTGATTTAATCCAGGCACTCGGAAGTAGAGGCAGGGGGACTCCATGAGTTTGAGACCAGCTTGATCTTCAGAGTAAGTTCCAGGACAGCCTACATAGTAAACATACTACATATAGACATGTATACTACATACATAGTAAAACAGCTACATACAGAGCTACATAGAAAAACCATGCCAACAGAAGAACACGAAGGAAGAGGGGGGAGGAAGGAAGGAAGGAAGGAAGGAAAGAAGGAGAGAGAGAGAGAGGAAGGAAGGAAGGAAGGAAGGAAGGAAGGAAGGAAGGAAGGAAGGAAGAAAGAAAGAAAGGCAGAAAAGTGAAGACAGAATCCTTAACAATGGTATCCCTTTGAAATTTGGGGTCAGAAAAAACTTACTATATGAAGGAATAAAACCAGGAAACAACTTGACTTTAGAGCTGGCCAGGTAAAGACAATAGTAACAATAATAAGTCAGAAAAGCTGCCTCATAGGACAGGGGCTTTCTTCATTCAGAAAATACCCTCATAAATACTTTGAAATCTGTGATTCCCTCTCAATTGTAAATTTAAATGAAACAAGGAAGTAATATAATCACTCATGTACTGTTCATAAACTTAAAGCAGGAACCTGCAGGACAGACAGAATTTTAGTAGGGGGCTGAGACAACGGGAGCACGGCCAACCACACAACACAATGGGTGGCTGAAGAGCTGCTGAAGTTATTGAATCATCGCAATGAAAATCCATCAATATGTCCAAGCGACCAGCAATGTGTGCTGTGCCAAAGTACTGTCAGGTGTGTGTTTGGAGAGGGTATAGGGGAGAATAAGGAGTAGGAGAANGAATTTTAGTAGGGGGCTGAGACAACGGGAGCACGGCCAACCACACAACACAATGGGTGGCTGAAGAGCTGCTGAAGTTATTGAATCATCGCAATGAAAATCCATCAATATGTCCAAGCGACCAGCAATGTGTGCTGTGCCAAAGTACTGTCAGGTGTGTGTTTGGAGAGGGTATAGGGGAGAATAAGGAGTAGGAGAAAAGAGATTGGAGTAGGGAGAGGTGGGGTGGGGGAGCAGAGAGCTCTTGTTTGTAAATTAGGGCAATTGAGTTCATAGTTGGGGGAATGAGAGGCATGAGATGTAATTCCTATAACAACAGACACAAAGCCAGAGGGTTAAGGAAGCAAGTCTGGGAATGCAGATATCTTAATGTCTAAGGAATGGACTGGCATCTAGGTTATACCTGTGTGCCATCATGTTAACCAAGCAGGGCCAGGACCGCTCCGTATATAAGCCTTAGCGTTAAGGTCTTCTCTCCCCTTACCTTACTGGTTGGCACCCTCAGGCTGTCCCCTGGTCTTCTGTAACAGGGCTAGTGGCATTGATGCTTGGTTCCCACGACTAACCACAAATGATTAAGAGGAACAAAGACAAGCCCCAGAAGGAAGCCTGAATCTCCTGCATCTTGATGTATTTTCAGCTGGGAAGCTTTTGAAATGCACCCTGGATTCTCCCCACCCACTAGGTTTGCTTTGTTTTTGTAGATGCCAATAATTAATTTCATATGCTATCGTTTGTACAAATTAATGCATTTGTTTCCCTTAAAGGAAAACCCAGTCTCCCAAGATTCAAGCTATCTTCTAGACTATGTCTATGGATTATATTTTTGATAGATCCTAAATCCGTTTCAGTATCTGAAGACAAGACAGACCACAGAAATAAGACTGATTATGCTCCGGTGATGGAGAAAGTGGACTTCCTAGTTACCTTCTAACTTCCCAACAGTTCCTCCTAAGTAGCTGGATGAAACCATGCTGGTCCTGTGGTCTCCACCTGTTTTTGCCCGCCTCTCACTAACTCTATCTTATCTCACCCTGTCACCCTTCCTTCCTAACTCTATTTCATAACCTTCAAAGCTGAAGGAATTAAGATATTCTCAATGATGGAATAGAGGAGGCTGAGTCCAGATCCAATCACAGTTTTCACATCTCTCACTTCCCATCCTTGGGACCTTTATCCATTCTTCAACCTTCTTTTGTTTTCTTAACCTTTAGAAAAGGTAGATAATAATAGAACCATATCTCACAGGCCTGTTGCGGGAATTAAAATAGGTTCTATACACAGAGCACTTAGAACAATGTCTCTCTAAATGAGCAGTTGTTAATGTTAGCTGCTGATAATCGTCGAATTGAGTCAAATTTAAATGAGAAATAAGTTGGAGAAAAGTGATGTTTTGAGAAAGAAACCAAACCAAACCAAACCAATGAGTTGAGGTAGCTTTCTTTCTCAAATTGTGTGTAGCCCTGCCATTTAGATTGGAGGAAAACCAACTTGGTTTGGTGTCTCTACTGCTAGCCCTGACTTCACTACTTAGAAAAGCAGGCTGATTTGGAGCAATTCATTTAGCTTTGAGAGTCCTGGTTGATTTTTAGTTATGTTTGTTTATGCACAGGCTCTCACAGGTTGTAACCCCTGAGTGACCTGGGATTTTCAACATAGTCCTGGTTGGACTTTGTCAGCAGGCAATTCTCCTGTTTCTGCCTCCCAATGCTGGGAAGGAGTAAGTTAGTGAGAATCATGTCAGTCCTGGGAGTGAACCATCACGTTATTACCAAGACCCACCTTTGGCTGGATACCTTTTAAGGTTTCAGTGTTTCGGAATGAGGGCTGAGGGCGATTCTGCAAAATTCATCTGTCCTTTGCAGAGTGAGTTATTCACATGAGTTCTAGTCTGTATTTCTGGGGAAATTATTTCCATTAATCCCCGAATTGCAGCTCTCTCCCTTGGCATAGCACACAGCAGCTGTTCAGTGCACAACAGAGGACTGCAATGTTTGTCTGTCAAAGGAAAGAACACGTATTTTTTAATTGTTGTTCAACTATAATCACAGGAGACTTGAAGGGGTGGATAAGACAATTTCCAGAAGAGAATAATTTCTGCTCTTATATTCAAAGTAGAAACAGAGTAATAATTTCTACCCATGCCATAGCAAGAAAAACTCTGTTTAGGAATGATCCCTGTCTGGGCTGCTCATCTTTGGAGCCCAGGCACTAGCAAACATTTGTGAATCACTGACTGTGGAATATAACAACCCTTGGGGAGCAGTTAAAGTAAATCTTGTGGTAGGCATTTTGGAGACATTTGAATCCTGGTATTAATAACACCATAGCCTGGAAATGGATTCTTGAACACTTCTGTGCCCTGTGCCCCCACCATGATAGCAACAGTCTGAATTCAACTGAGAAAAGTCTTTTCCAATTTTTACATAGTATAGACAAGAGTGAAACACCTCAAAACCCTTTCTCCATAACTTGTGAAGAAGAACCATCACTTTACATCAGAGCCCTATCACCTACAAGATTTTACTGGGACAAAGTCATAGCTATTATACATATTCTCTTTAGGTGGCTAAAAGTGTAAGCTCTGTTTTTCAGTCTTCGGAAACAGTCAAAACTGCTTTACATTAAATTCTTTTTTTTTTTTTTTTTTTACAGTGGATGAACAGGTCATTTTTAATTTGTCAGAAACACTTCCACTTCCGTGTGTGTCCTTTCCTCTGTATCTTTCCCTGTGTGTGTGTGTGTGTGTGTGTGTGTGTTTCTGTGTCATCTAGTTTTCTTTCTGTGGGAAATAGTTGGGCAGGCACAACCATTGTGCCCATTTCTCCTCCTCCACCCCTGAGGCTGTGAGCTGCACCACTGTATTCTGCTTTGCTGGTTTTCACAGCCCTGCTGGTTCTTCCTTACGTCCACGTCTGTGTATGAGATGCACTCTCTGCTCCCAGACCATTCAGCTAAATGTCTTGCTTTTTGTTAGGTCTCCTATTCTGGGACAGTTCTCAGTGGCTGGCCCTTTCTTGTGCACACCTGAATCCTGTCCCTGGACACCTGTGTTTTTTTTGTTTTTTGTTTTTTTTCAACTTTTATTAGATATTTTCTTCATTTATATTTCAAGTGTTATCCAGAAAGTTCCCTGTATCCTCCCCCCTCCTGGCCCTGCTCCCCTACCCACCCGCTCCCACCCCTTGGCCCCGGCGTTCCCCTGTATTGGGGCATATAAAGTCTGCATAACCAAGGGGCCTCTCTTCCCACTGATGGCCAACTAGGCCAACCTCTTCTATATATGCAGCTAGAGACACGAGCCCAGGGGGTACTAGTTAGTTCATGGTTATTCTTCCACCTATAGGGTTGAAGACTCCTTCAGCTCCTTGGGTACTTTCTCTAGCTCCTTCTTCCTTGGGAACCCTGTGTTCCATCTAATAGCTAACTGTGAGCTTCCACCTCCATGTTTGCCAGGCATTGGTATATTTTCCCCCGAGACAGCTATATCCGGGCCCTTTCAGCACCATCTTGCTGGCATATGCTATAGTGTCTATGTTTGGTGACTGATTGTGGGATGGATCCCTGGCAGCCGCAGTCGTTGGGTCCATCCTTTGGATTCAGCTTCACAAATGCTCTCTTTAAC
>LR749972.1:734086-776648 GCA_902729485.2 Mus minutoides
ATATTATTTATTCCTTTAAGAACTTGGTGATTTCCCTAAATTGTGTCTTCTGGTATTCTCTTCTCTGCTTCTATAATTTGGATGTCATTAAAAATTACAGTTTCTGAGGTTGCCTGTTTCCATTCTTTCTGTTGGCTCTTGGGGCTTCAGTCCTGTTTCCCCCATCCCACAATACCTGGTTATATTTCCATTTTTTTTTTTCTCCATGTCCCCACTCTCACCCAGGTTATTCCCTCCCTTGGATCCCATGATTCCTTTTTTTCTCCCTCCCAAGTGGGATTGAGACATCCTTGCTTGTTAACTTCCTTGAGTTCTGTGGATTGTAGCCTGGGTATTCTGTACTTTTTGGCCAGTACCTACTTACTAGTGAGTATATACCATGCATGTACCTTTGGGTCTGAGTTACCTCACTTAGAATGATATTTTCTGGTTCCATCCATTTGCTTGCAAAACTCATGATGTCCTCATACTTAATACCTGAGTAGTATACCATTGTGTAAATGAACCACAATTTCTGTATCCATTCTTCTGTTTTGGGTCATCTGGGTTGTTTCCAGCTTCTGGCTATTACAAATAAGGCTGCTATGAACATAGTAGAACACATGCCCATGTGCTATGGTGGGGAATTTTTTTGGGTATATGCCCAAGAGTGGTATATCTGGGTCTTCAGGTAGATCTATATCCAATTTTCCGAGGAACTTCCAAATTGTTTTGCAATCCCATCAGCGATGGAATAGTGTTCCTCTTTCTCCACATCCTCACCAACATGTGCTGTTACCTGAGTTTTTGATCTTAGCCATTCTGATTGATATAATGTGGAATTTCAGGGTCATTTTTCCTTTGATGTATATGAAGTGTCCTTTCTTATCCTTTTCCATAATTTTTAGTTGAAAGTCACTTTTATTAGATATTAGAATGGCTACTCCAGCTTGTTTCTTGGGAAGATTTGCTTGGAAAATAATTTTCCAGCCTTCTACTTTGAGGGAGTGTCTGTCTTCAACACTGAAGTGCATTTCCTGTATGCAGCAAAATGTTAGGTCCTGTTTATACATCCAGTCTGTTAGTCTATGTCTTTTTATTGGAGAATTGAGTCCATTGATATTAAGAGATATTAAAGAGTAGTGATTGTTGCTTCCTGTTATTTTTGATGTTACTTGTTTATTTGTGTGGCTATCTTCTTTTGGGTTTATTGAAAGAAAATTACTTTCTGGCTTTTTCTAGGGTGCAGTTTCTCTTCTTGTGTTGGCATTTTCCATCTTTTATCCTTTGTAGGGCTGAATTTGTGTAAAGATATTATGTAAATTTTGTTTTGTCATGGGATATCTTGGTTTCCTCAACTTTGGTAATTGAGAGTTTTGATGGGTATAATAGTCTGGGCTGGAATTTGTATACTCTTAGGGTCTTTAAGACATCTGCACAGGGTCTTCTAGCTTTCATCATCTATGGTGATAATTCTTGTGTAATTATGATAGCTCTGCCTTTATATTTTACTTGACCTTTTCCCCTTACTGCTTTTAATATTTTTTGTTTTGTTGTGTTTTGTTTTGTTTTGTTTTGTGCATTTGGTGTTTTGAATATAATATGGCAGGAGGAATTTCTTTTATGGTCCAATCTATATAGAGTTCTGTAGGCTTCTTTTATGTTTATGGGCATCTTATTCTTTAGGTTAGGAAAGTTTTCTTGTATAATTTTGTTGATGACATTTACTGGCCCTTTAAGTTGGGAATCTTTACACTCTTATCCTTAGCTTTGGTCTTCTCATTGTGTCCTGGATTTCCTGAATGTTTAGGTTTAGGAGCTTTTTACATTTTACATTTTTTTGACTTTTGTGTTAGTGTTTTCTATGGTATCTCCTGCACCTGGTATTCTCTCTTCTATGTCTTGTATTCTGTTAGTGATGCTTACATCTATGACTCTGACCTTTTTCCAAGTTTTTCTATCTCTAGGGTTGTCTACCTTTGTGATTCCTTTATTGTTTCTATTTCCATTTTTAGATACTAGATGGTTTTGTTCAATCTCTTCACCTGTTTGTGTTTTCCTGTAATTCTTTAAGGTATTTTTTAGTTTCCTCTTTGAGTTCTTCTACTTGTTTATCTGTGTTCTCCTATATGCCTTTAAGGGAGTTATTTATGTCCCTCTTAAAGTCCTCTATCATTATCAGGAGATGTGATTTTAAATCAGAGTCTTTCTTTTCTGTTGTGTTAAGGTATCTAGGGATCTCTGTGGTGGGAGAACTGATTTCTGGTGATTCCAAGTAGCCTTGGTTTCTGCTACTTATGTTCTTTCCTTGCCTCTTGCCATCTGTTTATCTCTGGTGTTAGTTGGTCTTGCTGTCTCTGATTGTGGCTTGTCTCTCCTACAAGCCTTTGTGTCAGTACTCCTAGGAGACCAGTTCTATCTGGAAGGAATTTGGGTATGGAGAGCTATGGCACAGGGTCAGGTCCAGGGTTCAGACAGTAACCAGAATGTTCCTGTCCCTGATTCTTCCTTGGTTCCTGTCTCCTGATTGCTGTGGATGGGTCCCTCTTGGGTCAGGTATTTGAGCAGAAGTGGTGGTCTTACCTGTGCTCAGAGGTGTGTCAGCACTATTGGCAGACCAGCTTTCTCTTGGTGGTGTTTGGATGTGGAAGACTCTTGCACAGGATCAACTCTGGGTGCTGTGGCACAGGACCAGCTTCAGGAACAGATAGAAACTGGAAGAATCCTGTCCCAGGCTTTTCCTCAGTTCTTGTGTCCTGGGAGTACTGTGCAGGTCCCTCTGAGCAGCAGTGGTGGTCTTACTTGTGCTTACAGGTGTGTCCGCACTCCTGGGAGACCAGCTCTCTCCTGGGTGTATTTGGGTATGGATTGTTGTGGTACAGGATCAGCTCTGGGGGAAGATGGAAAGCAGAAGTGAGTTAGTGTTTTATCATTGCAAATTAAAAAAGAAAAAAAAAAACAACAACCTCTGGTGGAATATCTAAGTGATAGATGGACGGATAGTCAAGTCAGTACTATGCAGTTAGTGTTTATATAATACATTGTATATTCTCAGCCAATCTATATTCTTCTAGATAAATCTTTTCATTTGAAGTGAATTTATTTTAAAACCAATATAAGTTCTACTTTCTTCTTGTAGGTCATTCTGAAAATATGTCTCTTCTAAGTACAATAATTACCCCATTTATACCTAATAATAAATGATGATATTGTGTGATTTTTTTTTTTACCATCTGTGTGTTCTTTTTTTAAAAATCCATTTCATTTCTTTTTCCTTTGGTCCTCATTTTTAAATGTTTTTAGATTTATTTCATTTTAGGTGTATAAGTGTTTTATCTGCATGTACTTATGTGCACCATATGCATGCCTGGTGTTCACTGAAGTCAGAAGAGGGCATTTCATCCAATGGAATTTTATTTATGGATGATTATAGCCATGTTGTGGGTCCTGAAAATTGAATCCTGGTCCTCTCTAAAAACAAGTGCTCTTAACAACTGAGGCATTACCTCAGTCTCTGTTGCTTACTTCTGATATTCTTGCTACTATGTATGTTTACAACACTTCTATTGCATACCTTTTGTTAAACTTATCTCCCAATATCTTTGTTCCATTTATCCATTTTTAGTAGTTCCTTTAGGAATTAGAATATATCTGTTTTAATGATCCTAACTCATCTTCTAGTAATATAATACATTTTAAGGTACAATGTAAACACTTCAAAATATCAAAGTTCCACTTGCTATCCCACCTTTTGCTGGGTTTTGTAGTATATTTGAAACCATAACATGGAACTAAATAATATGATCCTGTTATTCTCTGGCTTGAAAACTTACTTTACTGCTTTGTGTGCTTGGCAGGTCTGGCAGCTTTGCTTTTAAATTCAAACTGGGTTAAATAGTCACATCTTTTTGTTATACTAAGACAATACTGTTTTGCATGGACTGATTCAAGATTATGAAATGCTGAGTTCCAAGAGGCAGATGGAAAAGGTTGTATATAAGAGGAAAGAAATTGAGTATAGTCAGGTTGTATAGACCTAGGCCAGCAAGGACAGAGCAAATTATACCAGTGACTGAATATCTTTGTACAGAAGAGAATGGTATGTTTTAGGAATGTGTTACACTGTTATGTGTGTATCATAAGAACCTGTAATTCATGATGATGTTTGGAAGCATAAGAAGAAATGATCTATCTTCCTTCCTTCCTTCCTTCTTCCCTCCCTCTCTCCCTCCCTTCTTTCTCTTTCTTTCTTTCTTTCTTTCTTTCTTTCTTTCTTTCTTTCTTTCTTTCCTTCCTTCTTTCTTTCTCTCTTTCTCTCTTTCTCTCCTTCTCTCTTTCTCTCTTTCTCTCTCTAATTTTCTTTCTTTCTTTCTTTCTTTCTTTCTTTCTTTCTTTCTTTCTTTCTTCCTTCCTTCCTTCCTTCCTTCCTTCCTTCCTTCTTTTCTTCCTTTCTTTCTTTCTTCCTTTCTTTCTTTTATCTTATAAACCTTATTTGATTCTCAGACCAACTAACACATATCAGCTTTATCATTGTGATGTCACAATTTAAAAAGGCATGTAGCTCACTACTGTATCCATGCTACTGTCATGGCTCTGGAGGGTGTGGGCTATTAAATATGAGTGTTAAGCAGTATGGATCAATTCTCAACTAGATGCTCATGTTAACAAGCTAGAATGATAGGACCTCAAGTAGAACAGATAGTACTGTGATGTAATTGTATACCACCATAGGACCTGAAACACACGGGATGATGCTGGGATAAAGCCACATTTCGTTAGTCACATAATTAGTTGTGCAGGCTAAGGGTAGACATTGAAAGATGATTCACATTCTCTTTAACATTGCCGGAAATGGACACAGACTGATAGCCTTGTGCCTGTTGGATATGAATACTTAGAATGACCAAGCATACTACTTGAAGCCAAACACTTCATATTTTAAAGCAAAACAAAATAAATAGAAAATCATTGATGGATAACTGCTGGAATGCCTGCCCATTTTTCTGTGACCTCCAAAGACCTCCAAAGAATATCCTTTGATATTCTGCCTTCAACTAGATAAGTCCTTCTTCTCACTGAAAGTAGAAACTGTATCTTGTTGTTCCTAACAGCAAATTAACTCTCACATTTAACTTTTCTACCCATAGTTATATTCACCAAAACAGAGAGAATGTAATTAATATAAATGGTTTTCATTGGTCCTAAGAAATCCTAATCCATCACATTAGGATCTCCTTTTTCTGACAAGATCATAAGCTACTGAGAAATATCAAGTCAGGGTCTTTTACAGAAGGATGTAAGTCACCTCTGAATACCAAGGACAGACAAACTAGGACAAAGGACTAGCCTGCTTCTGCAGCTGTCCTGCATGCTTATCAGTGCAGTGAATCATGTTTATGAAGTCATTACAAACTTGTAAGTAGTTACAAAATATAGCAATGCAGAGTGCATCCCAATACTCAATATATAACCGTGTTATTAAATCCAATAGATCAACATTGCAGTTAACTGGGGAAATAGGGTGCTATAAGTCATTTCAAAAGAAAAGAAAATGAGTTGCCAAAGGTCAGCATTGTAAATTCTTTAAAGATTGCATCCAAGTTCTCTGCATAGTGATTCATATCTGTAATCCCAGCACTAAAAGAGGCTGAGAAAGAAAGATTAAGGACATTTTGGACCCACTTGTGTGAAAAAGTGTAACGATCTAACACAAAACCAGCAAAAAAAAAAAAAAAAAAAAAAAAAAGTCACAATCTCATAAGCAAAAAGTACTTCTGTAGCAACCAAAATGTTTTCCAAAACTCACAACACCACTGTTGCTTCAATGGTATTTAAGTTCCATAAAACATTTTAATTATTTTCTTTTTTCTTTTTCATTGAATATAAAGATTCTTTTCTCACAAAATGTGTCCTGGTTAGAGTTTCTTATCCCTCTGCTTATTCCAGTCCCTCCGCTCCTCCCCTTTCCATCCAGATCCATTCCCTTTCTGTCTCACATTAGAAATGAACAGGCTTCTGACAGATAATAATATATTATAACAAAATTAGATATAAGATTAAACAAATCTATCATTTTAAAGTTGGAGAAGAAAAACCAACAGAAGAAAAAGAGCCAAATAAAAGGCACAAATACCAGAGACTCACTCATTCACCTGCTCGGCAATCCCACAAAAATATGAACACACTAAACTGGAAGCCATAGCAGGTACACACAGAACCTGGCACTGACCTGTGTAGGCCCTGAGCATGCTGCTTCAGTCTCTGTGTGCTCATATCTGCTTTGATCATGTTGGTTTAGAGAGCCTTGTTTTCTTGTTGTCTCCTGTCTTCTCTACTCTTACATTCTTTCCATATCCTCTTCCATAGGGTTCACTGAGCTCTGTGGAGAGAGATTTGATGGAGACATCCCATTTAGAGTTGACTGTTTCAAGGACTCTTACTCTCTGCATAGCTGGATGTGAGTCTACTTATTTAGTCCCACCTGCAGCAGGAGGAAGATTTACTGATGTCGGCTGAACAGGACACTGATCTATGAGTATAGAAGGATATTATTAGGAGACGTTTTATCATTCTGTTTTTATTTGCTTGTTAGTTTATTTTAGACCAGAAGAATTTGGTTTTATGCTAGGTCCCTGGATTATGCAGTCCCAAGTTCTTGATTACCTGAACAGTTTTTGGATATGAGTTACATCTTGTGGAGTAGGCTGTCAAATCAAATATTTGTTGTTTACTCAACAAGCTTCATAACACCAATGCCCTAGCATATCTCTCAGACAGGGCAACATGGTAGATCAGAGGGTTTGTGGCTTGCTTGACATTTGGGGTTCTCTTTTGGTAGCATGCAGAGTACCTTCCAGTACTAAAGACACTAGAAGGTAAGGGTAGGAGCTCTATGTAGAAACCAGCTCAACCTTTCCATAATCAATGATTTGTGTGGGTATTGTATAACTTTTATTTTTTGAAAACCTATTTTTATGACGGTTCTTAAGTGCTTTAACCTCTTTTCTAGCCCATCACCCACCAGAGGTTGTGGTAAAGAAAGGATATGGGGTAACTGGACCTATTTAGAAAGAAGCAACTTCTGTCTGTGTTGTCTGGAAATCCGCAATTCAGTTCACAGGTCAGCAGCAGCAGCAGCTCGATCTACTTGCAAACACCTCACAGAAATATCAGCAGTCCAGTTCAACAAAATCAAGTCAGCAGGAATGGTTGCACAATATGTCAGGAACAGCCAGGCCTCAGCTTCAGCATAAGTCAGCCTCAGGAGGGACCAGTAAGAAAGTCAAGAGAAGTTCTTGGCTGTGCCTTTCTCAGCAAAGCTAAGATCCAAAAAGAGTCAAGACCAACAAACATTGCACAGTTAGCTCTATAAGCAAGCCTAGCTCAACCTTGGTCACTGTCTATCAAATTCGATTTATACTTCCTCCAAATATCAGGTGTATTCCACAGATCTTGCCTCACCGTGTGTCCTGCACCAGCGTATGAGTGCCTCTTTCTCAGCAGACATCCCTGAACCAATCAGCCCAAATACTAGGAAGTGGTAGGAAACTCAGAAAACCCCAAGAAGCTTTTGGCCTGTTTCTCTCTATGGAGTCAAAGCAAAATGGAGCTCAGCTGCACAATGTAAGGCAAACCAATACATGCATGTTGTTAGTGAAGAATCCTTTATCACGTGTCCTTTCATGTGTTTACTTTAACAGGACATTCTTTTACTTTATGTCTACATCAGTAAATGTTCCATTATATGTCTGCCTTAGCCTTTGACCAGTATCCACTTCAGGAAAACACTTCTTCATGTGTTTGGCCCAGCAAAACACCATCCAAACACAACTCTCTTTCCAAAGAACACTTATGTTTCCACATCAGTGTTGTCTTCAGCAATGAGGCCTTTCAGTCAGTTTGTGGAGAGCAACGTATTATTGTGTTGGAAACAGACTTAGTTGTTTGGGGATTCCCATAGAAGCCTATTGGCCAACAAATCAACTCAATGTAACCCAATCCCAATACTGGGAGCTTTATTTGATAACAAGATATGGCCATTTGGGGTTTTTGTCTCCCTCACTCTTTTGGTAATTTCATTTAGATCATGATCATATGTGTATATATTTTAGGAAGTTTCTATTCTATTGGGTTTTCAGACTACTCTGCAAATGTCCTATAATTTACACTGATTCGACCTGTATTTCTGCTCAACATTCTCTTCCCAACCTGTCTCACTTTATTCTCCCATTCTAGTCCCTCGTCCATTCATTATTATCTATTCAATTACCTTTTCCTAATTAGAATCTACCCTTACTCTATAACTATACTCTGGTTCTATGGATTATAGCTTGGTTATCATTGACTCAAGAGCTAATATCGACATATGACATATAAATGAATACATACAGTATTTGTTTTCCTGGGTCCTAGATACCTCAGAATATTTTTCTAGTTCTATCTGAAAATTTTATGATAATTTTAATGGCTGAGTAATATTTTGTTGTGTAAATGTACCATATTTTCTTTCTTCTTTTCAATTTATGGCTATAATGAATAGAGCAGCAATGATTGTGGTTGAGCAAGTATCTGCAATTTAGGTTGTGCCCGATTTTAATTGGACTATTTATTTTCTTGATATCTAGTTTCTTGCATTCTGCATAAAATCTGGATACTAATCCTCCATCAGAGGTGTAGTAGGTAGCATTCTTTTCCTGTTCTGTAGATTGGTGCTCTGGCTCAGTGACAGTGTCCATTGCCATGCAGAACCTTCTCAGTTTCACAAAGTATTGCTAATTAATTGTGTGTCTTATTGCCTGTGCTGTTGGTTTTCTACTCAGAAAACCTTCCCCATGCCAATGAGTTTAAGGTTATTTCTTTACTATCAGGTTCAGTGTATGTGGTTTTAAGTTGAGTTCTTTGGTCTATTTGGAGTAGAGTTTTTTATGAAAGATGATAAGTGTGCATCTATTTGGCAGACATCATTGTTAAAGATGCTGTCTTTATTCCAATGTGTATTTCTGTCTTTTTTTAAAAACCATAAATAAGTTGTCCATAGGTATGGGGATTTATGTCTGCGTCTTTAATTTGATTCCATTGATCAACATGTCTGTTTTTAAGTGAATATCACACTGATTTTATTACTATAGATTTATAGTACAACTTGAAATTGGGAATGACAATATCTCTAGCAATTCTTTTATAAAGAATTTAAAAGTTTGTCTTAGCGATCCTGGGGTGTGTGTGTGTGTGTGTGTGTGTGTGTGTCTACTTTGCTGAAAATGTTTACCAGCTATAGAAGTTTCCTTGTGGAACTTTTCAGGTAACTTATGTATTCTGTCATATCATCTACACAAAAAAGATTCTTTGACTTCTCCAGTTTCAGTCCACTTGGTTTTTCTTATTAACTTATAGCTCTAGTCAAGACTTCAAGGACTATATTGAGTAGGTAAGGAATGAGTGGCTAACTCTTGTCCTATTCCTGATTTTAGTGGAATTACTTTGAATTTTTCTATATTTAAGTGATGTTGTCTATGGGCTGGCTACAAACTGCCTTTGTTACGTGAGATATGTCTCTTGTATCCCTAATCGCTACAGGATTTTCATCATGAAAGGGTGTGGATTATGTCAAAGGCATTTCTACATCTAATGAGATGATCATGAGGTTTTTGTTTTTCCATTTTTTCTTATAGTAGACTAACTAATAAAATTTCAGTTTTATGACGTCATTTGATATATGTTATTTTAAAAACATTTCCAAAAATTTACTAATAACTGCATTTGAAATTTCCAATAAATCATGAAGAGTTAGTCCTTGTTTTAGATAAAAATTCAGGAAAGTGACTTACTCTATAAAAATGAAATTTTATTGAGTTCTTCATTAATTTCCCCCTTACAATACCATTGTGTCTGAATGATTATTGATGCAAAAACAAATAGTGTTTGAGTAATGAACTTATTCAAGGCTTTACCATAAATAAGTACAGTATCTGTACTGTGTTGAAGGAACATATTCATTCTTAGAAATTATTTCTCATTTTTATTTTTTTATAGTAAAGCAAACCATACACTAATTATACCCTCAACTTCATAAGAACATTGTCATGTGTCACATGAAACCAGATATTTGAATCAGTTGGTGGTGATACTACCTGGGTGCTCTAACTCATGCTAGGCTGATTCAATTACAATTACCTTCCCAACATTTCTGTCAAGAACATAGGCTCCAGATTGATCAACTTGGTAATCTATAACAAGCATTTACAGTTTAAAAAGGCTAAATGTATATACCTTTTTTGTTACTGAGATAGGGTCTTGCTTTGTAGCCCAAACTCATGATCATCCAGCCTCCGTCTCCAGAGTGCTGGGACTGTAGGCATGTCATACCCTATTAGGTATCAAATAGATAAGTATAACCAAAGTTACATAATTTTGCTTTAGGAAGATGAAGAGTTTTGTTGTTGTTGATTCTTGGGACAAGTTACAAATTACAAATAGTCTGTATTTGAATATGCAGTGTTAAAACTTACATTATTTAAATATTGCTTTTTTTGTTTTTACCATATAGAAGATGTGTATTTATAGATTATTCTTAGATCAGCTGAGGTTAACTTAGGGGTGAAACCAACACTACAGTGTTAAACTCTTCATCTTTTTAATGTAGTAGTATATATTAAAATGGGATTATTTGGTGTGATTTTCTTCCCTGCATGTCTTGACATTAGTAAGATAGAATATTCAGACCTTCTTATGGACAGAAAGAGGGATTTCCTGACTAGGGCCAAGCCAAAGCCATTATTTCAACTATAATTTTAATACAATACTATTAATGATTTCCATGACAACCCCACTCACTCCGTACTGTCTAGAAAGGTCATATTTTCAAAACTTGCATGTCTTGTATTATGATCCAGAGGTTAGGAACAGTCAGGAGCCTTCTCAAAGTTCATAGTCTGGTAACTTGTGTCTTTGAGGTCAGAATTTTTTTTCTCTAAATTTACATCTGCTTTTAGTAATGGCAACACCTTAGTTTAGCATATGGAACATGATACTTTATTTTATAAGATGTGGAAATAACCAGATCAAAGTTTTACTTAACTGAAATATAGTTACCTCATTAACAAATTTAATCTTCTTCTGTAATATAATACACATGTAAAAATAAACCAACCACCCAGGGACAAGACATCTGGTCCTCAATCAGACGTATTCTTGTTTAAATGAGAGAAATCAGTGCAGCGGTGATGGAGGCACGGAGCAGAATTTACTGAAGTGTCCAAGCTATAGCAGAAATAGAAAAATAAAGTATTCTGGATAAACTTCCTAAGTGTTATTGCTTAGTTCTTTGTAAGTTGTAGTAGGGAAAAATCTTGTGTAATAATTTATACTGCTAAAGTCTTTGTATTTAAAAAAAACTCCTCTTATCTCTGAATTTCCACAAAAATCTATGCACTCAACAAGGCCATTCTATTTCTTTTCTTTCTTTCTTTCTTTCTTTCTTTCTTTCTTTCTTTCTTTCTTTCTTTCCTTTCTTTCTCTCTCTTTCTTTCTTTCTTTCTTTCTTTCTTTCTTTCTTTCTTTCTTTCTTTCTTTTCTTTTCTTTTCTTTCTTTTTTTTTTTTAAATATTTGTCTCTTGTGGGCCTCTACATTAGGAGGCAAATATACAGACTTATTGGCAAGGGAGAAGCTCAGCATTGAGTATTCAGATTTCTCTCTCTCTCTATCTGAGAACACAGCATACACTTCTATGTTTCTAAATTATATACTTTTTATATCACACACACACACACACACACACACACACACACACACACACACGAGACTGAGTTAATTACTATTTGTCTAAACTTTTTAATTTATCTTGACCTCAGGGTGACAGATACATGGAAAATGCCATCATGAAATTGTACCACCTGGACTGTATCTTAATTTTTAGCTCTTCAGTATGCAAGGGTGTCTCCGAGATGGTGATGATTATAGTAGTAATATTGTGATGGGGGTGGCTGGTGGTTTTGCTATTTAATTTGTTAAGGGAATTAAAAGTTGTGACACACTAAATTAAAATCTACCAAACTTTTAGAACTTCTAAACTTGCCAACCTGGGAGATCCGATTTTGATTTTATTGATGAATTTAGACAACATCAGCATAGAAACAATGAACTTGTTGCTCTATTGTTAAACTAATCCCTCTGCACATTCTGTGACCATCCTATACCCAGACTCTGCTGCTTTCTTTCCTGTCTTTGCTCTCTTGTTTTCCCTGCCCCCTCCCTCCTCCATGTCTCTCCTCCCTTTTCCTTTTTCATTCTTCTTTAATCACATCCCCAAATTTTTGGTTAATAAAAATGTCTCTTTTTAGAAATCTAGTAACATCTGGGTAATTTTAGACATGACAGACATTTGTAGAGTATTTAAAAAAATTTTTATCCATGAAAGAATAAAACCACAATAAGAACGAAGAAAATTTTTGTTAACTCTAATGTTTATATTCTTTCACTTGAAGTTTCTTACTTCAATCACATTGTATCTTGCCCTGCTTTTCTCTAGATAATGGTTTCTCCAATGACAGTTTGTTTCTAATTATGCTCAGAGTTCTATTTAGGGAGAACGTTTGAGAAATGGATTAGTTTAAGAATTCAACCACAATCTAACCTATGTATGAAACCAAATAAAGGTCTGAGAGACATTAAGAACGCTTCCCACTAGGCTTTCATATTTGTGCCACCACATACAGCACAGATCAGAATGCTAAGCTCTACTCTATCAGTGCCAGGTGTGGGCCCATCCTTGACACAGGTGCAAATAGTCTCCCAGAAATTTACGTGTAAAACAGCTGCTTAAAAATATTTAAAGACCCCTGAGATGGACAGAGTCGGGCTATCTAGAATAAGTATAAGACAGGGATTCTTTATTTTCATTAGCAAGTACAGAAAGGTACCAATAAAGTATGCCATATGCAGTTATTTCTCCTCCATGGTCTGTTTTGGTAATCATACAACCTTAAAGTAAAAGCAACAAAGACCAAGATAAAATGTTAATGGGGCAAAAGATAATGAAACCTAGAATTTATTATCAATAGTAGGATGGTACAAGGTCCCATGGCAATATCATATAATTTATAACTCTCTAATTTTAATGAGTAAGCCTAGAGCCCAAAATAGGAGAGTTGACAGTTTTAAAAATAACAGATGAAACATAGAAGATGTCATGTGATTCACCTTTATAGACGTACAGTCATTTTGGATTTTTTTACAAGGAACCTTAATTTCATAGAGAACTCTTCTTGTCATAGAAATGAAAAATATAACATTTACCATCTATTTTAAATTTGAAAATGTGCTTCTCTCGTTAATTGGGTGAATAATTTGATTCTTAATTAAGAGTGGCTCGATTTTACCCTTTTCATTTTATTGGAGTTACCAAGTCTGAGCAACCCAATTTCCTCCGTTTTTGTCTGCTGTCTTTGTTATTTGCAGACATGTCACCCTTTATGGTAACTTTTCCATGTAAATAGACAACCCAATTCTCTAGTCTCATTTCCTGAAGGAGAGTAGCCTTCAGTCACTGCAGAAGAAATAAAAAGGAAAGTAGTTAGATGATTGGACCTTCCACAACCATAGGAAGTCCAACGGGGAAAATAAACGTGGCTCACTCCAGTGTATCACTTTATTGACTTGATATCATCATATTATGAGAGAGAGAGAGAGACAGAGAGAGAGCATGTGTGTATGTTATGTATGCATGTGTATCCTAAGTATGAGAAATATGCAATATTTGTTTTGTAAGTATTTCAATTTTTCTTTAATTTTTTAAAATTTTTGTTTTTATTTTTGTTTTGTTTTGAGACTGAATCTTTATACATAGCCCTGGCTGTCCTGTAATTCACCATGTAGACCAAGTTGACCTTAAACTCATGAAGATCTGCCTATCACTGTCTCCTGAGTGCTAGGCTTAAAGTGTGTGCCACTATACCTGGCTTCTCTCACAATTTTGGCGAGGAGAACCATTTCTTTACTTACTCCACACTGTAATGGTTGTTTGTTGTTGGTGGTTGTGGTAGTGGTTTTTGTTGTTGTTATTGTCTATTTAGGAATTCCCAACATTTCCATTTTTTAAAATCTCAGCTTTCTTATGAAATATGTCTTCCATGTTTGCTATGTTTTAACCCATATTTGTAATTTTCCTGCCATTTTGCTCATTTTACTCTTTAAGTCCTGGATTGATTTTTGTGCTCTATTCCTATACTTTTGTACCTTCTCCATGAAGTGATTATTCACTTCTACAGGTAAATTTTCAATTCTTCAATCAACATTTTATCTATTTCAGTGTCTTTGAACTGAATTCAGTGTCTAAGAAGATATCATGCTTTGGAGATATTTTATTATCTTCCTGATTCTTTTCCTTCCTTCCTTCCTTCCTTCCTTCCTTCCTTCCTTCCTTCCTTCCTTCCTTCCTTCCTTCCTTTTTTCCTTCCTTTTTTCCTTCCTTCCTTCTTTCCTTCATTCTTTCCTTCTTTCTTTCATTCCTTTTTTCCTTCCTTCCTTTTTTTCTTCCTTCCTTTTTTCCTTCCTTCCTTCCTTCCTTCCTTCCTTCCTTCCTTCCTTCCTCTCTTTATATATTTTTTTTGATTATGAGTTGAAATATGCATACCTGTTGCTTGGACATCTCTCCCTATTTAATTTGTAGATATTTTTAGTGAGAACTATAATTTTGGAAATATAATTCTAAATACTATTCCAAAATAAACACCAGGATGCTAAAATAGCAACAACATTAAATCAAGTAAGATATAGAAAAGCATTTAGCACTAAATAATGCCTACTGGTGCATTTCAAATTACTGCAAGACAAACTAGCTAACTACTGTAGAGTGTACTATTGTCTTAGATATTTTTATATTGTCATGGAGATATGCCATGAGCAAGGCAAGTATAAAGAAAACTTTAATTAGGGGCTTGCCTACAGTTCCAGAAGTTTCATCTGTGACCATAACACTGGCACACATGGCAACAGACTTCCTCCACCCCAAAAAGTTCTACCAACTTCCAACCAAGCACTCAAATAGTCTATGGGAACTATTCTCATGCATATAGCTACAACAATACATCAAAATTAAATTGAGGGCATATACAGAAATAGCAAAAAACAACGTAATGGGAGGGGGCTGTGATATATTATTTTATGTCAACTTGACACAAGCAAGAGATATTTGAGGGAAGGAGGTCTCTATTGAGAAAATGCCTATGTATTATATATTTATGATGCATTATATATTATACCACATATCATATTTTCCATACCATGTATTATATATTATACATTTATTATACCATATATCATATGTATTATAATTTACACACACACACACACACACACACACACACACACACACACACACACACACACATATATATATATATATATATATATATATATATATATATATATATGATATAGGCAATGTACTGTAGGGCATTTTCTTAATTAGTGATTGATGGGGAGGGCCCAGCTCAATGTGAGTGTGGCTTCCCCTGCACTGGTAGTTATTTGTTCTATAAGAAAGCAAGTTGAGCAAGCCATGTGGAGCAAGCCAGTGAGGAGTGCTCCTCCATGGCCTCTGTATCTATTTCTGCCACCAGCTTACTGCCCTAATTGAGTTGCTGTCTTGAATTCCTACAGTGATAGACTACAATATAAAACTGTAATCCAAATAAACCCTTTCTCCCCAACTTTCTTTAAATCGTCATGGTGGCAAACACCATTAGTCCCAGCACTTGAAAGGTAGAGGAAGGCTGATCTTGGTGAGATTGAGACCAGCCTGCTTTACATTGTGAATTCCAGATACACCAGGTCTGTAGAGCACAACTATGTCTAAAAGAACAAAGGTTTTCCACATGCCTCTCTAAAAGCTGGTCACATGGTGAGGGTAAGGGAGAGAAGATATCCAATCTACAGTGAGTTCCATACTGTCCTGCTATCCTGAACTGAGCTCCCATTTCTGGGACCTCAGGAATCATCTCCCAGTCTCGAACAACAGGCCTATAAAAAGCTATCTCCAGGGCTTTTGCTGGAGTTAAGAAGGGTCCCTAGTTCAGAGAATGAATACCTCTTGATAAGAACCATTGGCTATAATTGGTGTCAGTACCTATGCAATGGTGTCCAAGGTCTCATATTCCACGAGGTGGCCACATTATGGCCCTCAAGAGTGTGAGAGATCCTAATAGAGAGTGAGATGGAGGGGCCTTACTGTGAGTACAGTTCCTGAGGAAGTTGGTCTCTTACATCCCAGTATTAGTGTTTTCTGCTGACTCACCCATCTGTTTTTCTGTTTTGTTTTGTTGTTGTTGAAGATGTTTCCTGGTCCTTTGCACTGAGAATCTTTTCTCTCTTCTATTCCTATTAATTTTAGGTTTGGTCTTTTAATTGTGTCCTGAATTTCCTGAATCTTTTGGGTTAGGAGCTTTTTGCACATTTTTATTTCCTTTGACTGTTGTATTCATATCTTCTATGGTATCTTCTACACCTGAGATTCTCTCTTCTGTCTCTTGTATTCTATTGGTGATGTATGCATCTGTAGCTCCTGACCTCTTTTCTAGGTTTTCCTTTTCCAGGATTGCCTACATTTGTGATATCTTTATTTTTTTTTTCTACTTCCATGTTTAGATCTTTTGACCTCTTTATTCAATTCCTTCACCTGTTTGACTCTGTTTTCCTGTATTTCTTTAAGGGATTTATTTCTTTCCTCTTTAAGGGCTTCTACTGTTTACCTATGCTTTCTGTTATTTCTTTTAGTGAGTTATTTATATCCTCCTTAAAATACTCTATTATCTTCATGAGATAGGATTTTAGATCATAATCATGGTTTTCATGTGTTTTGGGCTTATACAGGACTTGTGATGGTGCCAAAGTACATTGGCTTCTGTTGCTTATGGTTTTATGCTTGCCTCTTGCCATCTGGTTGTCTCTTGTGTTAAAAGGCCTGGGTGTCTCTGTTTGGGACCTGCCTCCTATGCCCTTGATTTGCTGCAGGTCTCCTGGGAGAACTGTGACCTTGGCTGTAGCAAATCTCCTGGGAGGCCTTTAGACTGTGGGGTCTTCAGAAGGCATACACACTAATGATCTGCCCCATTGGAAGGCCTGTTATCCTTTTCTTTTATGAATACCCTACTAAACCTTTTTCCTGGAATGGTGATAGACAAAGAACAATAACTTGAGTTTGCCCGCATTTGCCTACAGAATGAGCTCAGGGGATATTTTCACTTAATTTTCTATTTTCTCTAGAGAGTAAAAGTAAATGAGAACATTATTTTATTTGCACATTCAAGAAACAATTGTTAAATAAGCTTGGTGTCTCCTTAGGCCTTTGGGAACTAGTGTCAGTGTTTATTTGTAGAGGTGAGCATGGTGTAGGAAAAGCAGGTAGGCAAGATTATTTACATAATTAAGGATAAGAGACTTTAAGCCAGCTCACAGTGAAGTGGTGTAGAGGTGCAGCTATGGTGGAAGAATGTGGGAAAGACTACAGGTGCATGGGAAAGGATGGATCGCTGTCATAAACTCGATTGATGCTTGGCTGGGGAATACTCTACTGTAAGTAGAAGGTGGCGCTTTGACGTGGAAACTAAGAGCAAAAGAAGGAGCTTTGAACTGGAGAAGTCTCTGATGACCCTGGCTACACAAGGTAACTGCTTAGCTTCTGCACATAAATGTAATTAAAAAGAATAATATCGAACTAAGACTTTTTTACTGTTTATTAAAGAATATCATAGAAAGAGAGTTTGTCTTCTTCCCACAATTGACCACCCAGTACTTCTCCCTCCTACCATGTGACAATCTGGGACAAAGGCACTCACCAGGCACCTATTGCTTTGATCTTGCACTTCCAGCCTCAAGATCTTGGAGAAATAGTATTGTATTGTATTGTATATAAGTGAGAATGCTTGTGGTTTTAGTTAGGACATCACAGAAAGACTAAAATCTACTTCCTAAATGTACCAGAAAAACTAAGATATTCCTTGACCTTTAACTGAATTTCCAGTAGACAATAAGAAGTGACCACTTGGTGGGAGCTTACACATCTGGTTTGGGTTTGGACAGAGTTATGTAACACATCATTTCCTTACATGTAAAACATACAGTTGGCCAATAATTAATATGATAGCTACATCTCTCTTTGTATATGGTAAATGAAACTTTGAAAATGTATTGACTTTCTACAAAACACATAACACAACAGCTTAGTCGTCTTTTTGGTTTTTTTTTATATAGATGAAGATGAGAAATGAAAGCGGGAGAACACTGAACGTCAAGTAGCAAACCAGGAATGGAAGATGAGGTGTTTCCTGAATATCAGAGTGAGCACGAAGCTGCCCTGCGTGGTCAGAATAGCAACTTCACTCAGCGTCACCATCCCTTCTGTTTGTCTCCTCTCCCAAGATATACATTGTCTGGAAAACCCAACACTTTTAACAAAAGTACTCCCAGAAACCAGAAGCAAGCTCCTAGAAAGCAGTAGCCCACCAAATAGGATAGGGAGACTATACTTAAAAAAAAAAAAGAAAGAAAAATTTCCACAGACAATTTTATACAGAATGTTGGAAAGAATTCATACAGGCATGAAAATCTAGAAACACACACACACACACACACACACACACACACACACATACACACACACACACACACACACACACACACACACACACACACACATACACTTGTGCTCACCCCAGGAATGACAACATAAATACATCAATCTTACTTTCTTATGATCCTGAATACAAGCAGGAAGTTAAGAGTAAAGGAAAATTATGAATTTCCTGGTGGAGCCAAGAGAACAATCTCAACACACGCACAGAACGCCTTTGGCAGAGAGGGAGAATTCACATTTCAAGATATTTGGAAAAGTTTCTGTTCACCATCTCTGACCACAAGTAGATTCATCATAGCCAAGCAACTGAAATCCAAATTTAAAAGCACAACAGGAGGTCTCAAGCTTGTTTGCCAGGCAATCAGTAGAAGTGTTCAGCAGATCTAATTGTATTAATAGCAACAGTCAACATGCTGGTGAGATTACAAGCTTGTACAACCATGCTGGAAGTCAGTCTGGCTGTTCCTCACAAAATTGGACATAGTACTACTGGAGGATCCAGCAATATATCTCCTGGGCATATACCCAGAAGATGTTCCAACTGGTAATAAGAAAACATGCTCCACTATGTTCATAACAGCCTTATTTATAATAGTGAGAAGCTGGAAAGAAGCCAGATGTCCCTAAACAGATGAATGGATACAGAAAATGTGGTACATTTACACAATGGAGTACTACTCTGCTATTAAAAACAATAAATTTATGAAATTCTTGGGCAAATAGATATATCTGGAGGTTATCATCCTTAGTGAGGTAACCAAATCAGAAAAGAAGTCATTAGATATGCACTCACTGATAAGTGGATATTATTCAAGCAACTTAGAATACCCATGATACAATTTTCAAAACACAAGAAAATCAAGAATAAAGAAGACCAGCATGTGGGTACTTCATTCCTCCTTAGAATAGGGAACAAAATACCATGAAAGGAGTTTATAGAGATAACGTTTAGAGCTAAGATGAAAGGATGGACTATCCAGAGACTACCCCACCTGGGGATCCATCCCATAATCAGTCACCAAACTCAGACACTATTGCCTAGGACATCAAGAGTTTGCTGAAGGGACCCTTATATAGCTATCTCTTACAAGGTTATGCCAGTGCCTGGCAAATACAGAAGTGGATGCTCATAGTCATCTATAGGATGGAACACAGGGCTCCCAATGGAGAAGCTAGAGAAAGTACCCAAGAAGCTGAAGGAGTCTGCAACCCTATAAGAGGAACAACAATATGAATTAACCAGAACCCCCCAGTGCTCGTGTCTCTAGCTGCATATGTAGCAGAAGATGGCCTAGTCTGCCATCATTAGGAAGAGAGGATTCTTGGTATTGCAAACTTTTTATGCCCCAATAAGGGGAACGCCAGGGCCAAGAAGTGGGAGTGGGTGGGTAGGGGATCAGGGCCAGGGGGAGGATAGAGGGAACTTTTGGGATAGCATTTGAAATGTAAATTAAGAAAATATCTAATAAAAAATTTGGAAAAAAAAAGAATATTACTAACAGAAACCAAGACCACTGGCCATCATCAGAATCCAGTACGCCCACTACAGCAAGTCCTGGATATCCCAACACACCAGAAAAGCAAGACTTAGATTTAAAATCTTATCTCATGACAGTGATACAGGATTTTTAAAAAGACATTAATAACTCACTTAAAGAAAAAGAGGAGAACACAGCAAAAAAGGTGGAAGCCCTTAAAGAATTACAAGAAAACACTGCTAAAGTAGTGTTTAAAGAAGTCCTTAAAGAAGAAACACAAAAATCCCTTAAAAAATTACAGGAAAACACAACCAAACATGTAATGGAATTGAACAAAACCATCCAAGATCTAAAAATGAAAGTAGAAACAATAAAGAAAACCAAAAGGGAGACAACTCTGGAGATAGAAACTCTAGGAAAGAAATCAGGAACCATAGATGGCTCATCAGCAACAGAATACAAGAGATGGAAGAGAGAATCTCAGGTGCAGAAGATTCCATAAAAAGCATGGATACAACACTCAAATAAAATGCAAAACCCAAAAAGATCCTAACTCAAAACATCCAGGAAAACCAGGACACAATGAGAACACCAAGTCATGGATAATAGGAGTAGATGAGAATGAAGATTTTCAACTTAAAGGGCCAGTAAATATCTTCAACAAAATTATAGAAGAAAACTTCCATAAGCTAAAGAAAGAGATGCCCATGAACATACAAGAAGCCTACAGGACTCCAAGACTGGACCAGAAAAGAAATTTCTCCCAACATATTGTAATCAGAACAAGAAGTGCACTAAATAAAGACAGTATATTAAAATCAGAACAGGAAAAATGTCAAGTACCATATAAAGGAAAATGTATTAGAATTACACCAGACTTCTCACCAGAGACTATGAAAGCCAGAAGATTCTGGACAGATGTTACACAAACCCTAAGAGAACACAAATGCCAGCCTAGGCCACTATACCTAGCAAAACTCTCAGTTACCATAGATGGAGAAGCCATGGTATTCCATGAAAAAAAAATTCACACAATCTTTCCACGAATCCAGCCATTCAAAGGATAATAACAGGAAAACACCAACACAAGGACAGAAACTACATCCTAGAAAAAGCAAGAAAGTAATCCTTCAATGAACATAAAAGAAGACAGAAGAGAACCCCAACTCTAACTACAAGAATAATAGGAAGCAGTAATTACTTATCTTTAATAACTCTTAATATCAATAAACTCAATTTCCCCAATAAAAAGACATAGACAAACAGCCTGGCTAAATAAACAAGACCCAACATTTTGCTGCAGACAGGAAACCCACCTCAGGAACAAAAAGAGACACTACCTCAGAGTAAAAGGCTGGAAAACAATTTTCCAAGCAAATGGTCCAAAGAAACAAGCTAGAGTAGCCATATTAATATCAAATAAAATCGACTTCCTACCCAAAGTTATCAAATAAGACAAGGAGGAGCACTTCATACTCATCAAAGGTAAAATCAACCAAGATGAACTCTCAATTCTGAATATCTATGCTCCAAATGCAAGAGTAGCCACATTCATTAAAGTAACATTAGTAAAGCACAAAACACACATTGCACCTCACACAATAATAGTGGGAGACTTCAACACTCCACTCTCATCATTGGACAGATCCTGGAAACATAAACTAAACAGAGACACATTGAAACTAACAGAAGTTATGAAAGAATTGGATTTAACAGATATCTATAGAACATTTTATCCTAAAACAAAAGGATATACCTTCTTCTCGGTACCACATGGTACCTTCTCCAAAATGACCATATAATCAGTCACAAAACAGGTCTCCACAAATACAAAAATATTGAAATTATCCCATGCATCCATCCTATCAGATCACCACAGACTAAGGCTGATCTTCAATAACAGTATAAATAATAGTAAGCCAGCATTCACGTGGAAAATGAACACTTTACTCAGTGATTCCTTTGTCAAGGAAGAAATAAAGAAAGGAATTAAAGACTTTTTAGAGTTTAATAAAAATGAAGCCACAATGTACCCAAACTTATGGGACACAATGAAAGAACTCCTAAGAGGAAAACTCATAGCTCTGAGTGTCTCCAAAAAGAAACTGGAGAGAGCAGACATTAGCAGCTTGACAGCTCACTTAAAAGCTCTAGAAAAAAAGGAAGCAAATTCACCCAAGAGAAGTAGATGGCAGGAAATAATCAAACTCAGGGCTGAAATCAACCAAATGGAAACAAAAAGAACTATTCAAAAAAACAACCAAACCAGGAGCTGGTTCTTTGAGAAAATCAACAGGATAGATAAACGCTTAGCCAGGCTAACTAGAGGGCACAGGGATAGTATCCTAATTAACAAAATCAGAAATAAAAAGGAGACATAACAAGAGAACCTGAGGAAATCCAAAACATCATCAGATCTTACTATAAAAGGCTATACTCAACAAAGCTAGAAAACCTCGATAAAATGGACAACTTCCTAGACAGATACCAGGTACCAAAATTAAATCAGGATCAGATTAATGATCTAAATAGTCCCATTTCACCTTCAGAAATAGAAGCAGTCATCAATAGTCTCCCAACCAAAAAATGCCCAGAACCAGATGGATTTAGTGCAGAGTTCTATCAGACCTTTAAAAAGGACCTAATTCCAACTCTCCTCAAAATATTCCACAAAATAAAAACAGAAGGTACTATACCCAGTTCATTTTATGTAGCCACAATTACTCTGATACCTAAACCACACAAAGATACAACAAAGAAAGAGAACTTCAGACCAATTTCCATTATGAACATCTATGCAAAAATACTCAAAACCAAATCCAAGAACACATCAAAATGATCTTCCATCATGACCAAGTAGGCTTCATCACAGGAATGCAGGAATGGTTTAATATACGGAAATCCATCAATGTAATCCACTATATAAGCAAACTCAAAAGACAAAAACCACATGATCATCTTCTTAGATGCTGAGAAAGCATTTGACAAAATCCAAAACCCCTCCATGATAAAAGTCTTGGAAAGTTCAGGAATTCAAGGCCCATACATATACATTATAAAAGCAATCTATAGCAAACCAATAGCCAACATCAAACTAAATGGAGAGAAATTTGATGCAATCACACTAAAATCAGGGACTAGACAAGGCTGCCCATTTTCTCTCTACCTATTCTCTATAGTACTTGAAATCCTAGCCAGAGCAACTTGACAACAAAAGGAGATCAAGGGGATACAAATTGGAAAGGAAGAAGTCAAAATATCAGTATTTACAGATGATATGATAGTATATATAAGTGACCCTCAAAATTCCACCAGAGAATTCCTAAACCTGATAAACAGCTTCAGTGCAGTAGCTGGATATGAAATTAACTCAAACAAATCAGTGGCCTTTCTATACACAAAGGATAAACGGGCTGATAAAGAAATTACGCAAACAACTCCCTTCACAATAGTCAAAAATAATATAAAATACCTTTTTGTGACTTTAACTAAAGAAGTGAAAGATTTGTATAATAAGAATACCAAGTCTCTGTAGAAAGAAATCAAAGAAGATTTTAGAAGATGGAAAGAATTCTCGTGCTCATGGATTGCCAGGAGTAATGTAGTAAAAATGGCTATCCTACGGAAAGCAATCCACAGATTCAATGCAATCCCCATCAAAATTCCAACTCCATTTTTTATAGAGTTAGAAAGGTCACTTTGCAAATTCATCTGGAATAATAAAAATTCTAGGATAGCAAAAACTACTCACAACAATAAAAGAACCTCTGTTGAAATCACCATGCCTGACCTCAAGCTGTACTACAGAGCAAATGTGATAAAAACTACATTGTACTAGCACAGCGACAGACAGGTAGATAACAGAATAGAACTGAAGACCCAGAAATGTACCCACACACCTATGGTCACTTGATCTTTGACAAGGGAGCTAATACCATGCAGTGGAAAAAAGACAGCATTTTTAACAAAAGGTTCTGGCTTAACTGGCAGCTATCATGTAGAAGAATGTGAATTGATCTATTCTCATCTCTTTGTACAAAGCTCAAGTCTAAGTGGATCAAGGAACTCAATATAAAACCAGAGACTCTGAAACTTGTAGAGGAGAAAGTGGGGAAACGCCTCGAAGATATGGGTACTGGGGAAAAATTCCTGAACAGAACACCAATGTCTTGTGCTGTAAGATTGAGAATCGTCAAATGGGACCTCATAAAATTGCTACGTTTCTGTAAGGAAAAAGACATTGTCAATAAGACAGAAAGGCCGCCAACATATTGGGAAAGGATCTTTACCAATCCTAAATCTGATAGAGGACTAATTTCCAATATATATAAGGAACTCAAGAATTTGGACTCCCGAACATCAATTAACCCCATTAAAAAATGGGGCACAGAGTTAAACAAAGAATTCTCAGTTGAGGAATACTAAATGGCTGAGAAGCACCCGAATAAATGTTCAACATCATTAATCATCAGGGAAATTCAAATCAAAACACCCCTGAGATTCCACCTCAGATCAGTCAGAATGGCTAAGATCAACAATTCAGGTGACAGCAGAAGCTGGCTAGGATGTAGAGAAAAAAGAACACTTCTCCATTGTTGGTGGGATTGCAAGCTGGTACAACCACTCTGGAAAACAGTCTGTCAATTTCTCAGAAAATTGGACATAGTACTACCAGAGACCCAGCTATACCACTGCTGGTCATATACCCAGAAGATGCTCCCACATGTAATTGTTGGTGGGATTTCAAGCTTGTACAACCACTCTGGAAATCAGTCTGGTGGTTCCAAAGAAAATTGGACATAATACTACAGGAATATCCAGCAATACCTCTCCTGGGCATTTACCCATAAGATGTTCCAACTTGTAATAAGAACACATACTCCACTATGTTCATAGCACCCTTATTTATAGTAGTCAGAAGCTAGAAAGAACCCAGATGTCCCTCTGAGGAATGGATACAGAAAATGTGGTACATTACACAATGGAGTACTACTCAGCTATTAAAAACAATGAATTTATAAAATTCTTGGGCAAATGGATGTATCTGGAGGATATTATCCTTAGTGAGGTAACCCAATTATGAGAGAAGTCACTTGATGCACTCACTGATAAGTGGATATTAGCCCAGCAACTTAGAATACCCAGGATACAATTTGTAAAACACAAGAAAATAAAGAAGACCGAAGACCAAAGTGTGAATACTTCATTCCTCCTTAGAAAAGGGAACACCCATGGAAGGAGTTACAGAGACAAAGTTTGCAGCTAAGACAAAGGATGGACCATCGAGAGACTACCCCACCCGGGGATCCATCCATTAATCAGCCACCAATCCAGACACTATTACATATGCCAGCAATATTTTGCTGAAAGGTTCCTGATATAGCTTTCTCGATTGAGGCTATGCCAATGCCTGGCAAATACCGAGTTGGATGCTCAAAATCATCTATAGGATGGAACACAGGGCTCCCAATGGAGAAGCTAGAGAAATTACCCAAGGAGCTGAAGGGGTCTGCAATCCTATAGGTGGAACAACAATATGAGCTAACCAGCACTCCTAGAGTTCGTGTCTCTAGCTGTATATGTAGCAGAAGATGGCTTAGTTGGCCATCAATGGAAAGAGATGCCCCTTGGTCTTGCAAACTTTTTATGCCTAGTACAAGGGAACGACAGGGCCAAGAAGTGGGAATGGGTGGGTAGGGGAGCAGTGTGGGGGGAGGATATAGGGGACTTTCAGGATAGCATTTGAAATGTAAAGGAAGAAAATATATAATAAAAATTGAAAAAAAGGTGAAAAACGTTTTCCTTTTAGTGTATGCTTTCTACCAAAATTCACACATATCTATCTTATTTTAAAACTATGATTTTTTTTCTGAAATTAATTTAGGTACAAGTTTTAAGTAGTAAAGGATGGTTTTAATTTAAAGATAACTATTAAAATATTATTTACATATTTTACAATGTATACATTTATGTCCATTTATTATATATTACATTTTGAAATTTTTGGTATAATACATATAATCTGAAATTTAACATTTTTAACACCCCCCAACACATAGCTTTTGATGCTAAAGATAAAAATCTAGGATTTTTGATATATAAGACAAGTACTCTACCACAGATCTCAATTTGACAGGTTTTTAAAAAATAAGTTTTAGTTTTAAACATGCATTTGTGTGTGTGTGTATGTGTGTGTGCATTTGCACGTGTATGTATTCTACCTGTATTATTTCAATAACTTTTTTTCCAATTTTTTATTAGATATTTTCTTAATTTACATTTCAAATGCTATTCTGAAAATCCCCTCCCCCTTGTCCCCTCCCTGCTCCCCTGTCCACCCGCTCCCACTTCTTGGCCCTGGCGTTCCCCTGTAATGGGGCATATAAAGATTGCAGTACCAAGGGGCCTCTCTTCCCAATGATGACCGACTAGGCCATCTTCTGCTACATATGGAGCTAGAGACACAGGTTCTGTGGGTTCTGGTTAGTTCATATTGTTGATCCTCTTCTAGGGTTGCAGACCCCTTCAGCTCCTGGGGTTCTATCTCTAGCTTCTCCATTGTGGGCCCTGTGTTCCCTCTTATAGATGATTATGAGCATCCACTTCTGTATGAGACAGCTATATTAGGGTCCCTTAAGTAAGCACTAGCTGTCCTATGCCATCGTGTCTGAGTTTAATGACTGATTATGGGATGGATCCCCTGTGGTGGGGTAGTCTCTGTATGGTCCAAAAATAAGACAGATACTCTAGCACTGGAGTTATGGCCAGTGTAAATAATAGGACATGCATGGTATAAGTTGAGTTCCCACCCTCTGAAAGATCAACAAGTACTCTAAGCTGCTAAGCCCTATCTTTAGTTCTGATCATTTTAATGTTTAAAATTTTAGTAGCATTAACTGCATTCAGGCCATTGTAAAAGTGTGGCTATCATTTCCTAGATGATTTCCACACTAAAGTGGAAATTCTGTTATCATTAAGCAGTAAATAGCTCCACTTTTCTTCCATCTTCAGCTCCTGACGACCTTGAACCTTACTTTTGTCAACCTAAAAGCTTCTTAACTGTAATCAAAGTAAAATTACCATTGAATCGATCTGGTTACTTCACTTAGCATGAAGTTTTTAAGCATCATTCATGATTTAATATGTCTCAACACCATAGTGTTATGTATGGCTTTCTTATGTAAAATCAAAGTAGTAAGACAAAAATGATTGCACATTATTTGTTTATTCATTGACTGATAGATATTTGGGAGTACTGATCTCTGCCTTCAGTTCAGTGGTAATCTTACACTTAGCTTTTTGGTGGTCGTCAGGCTTCTCCACCACAGTTGAACCAAACATTAAATTTATTCTCGTATAATACATAAAATATGGAAAAGGTTAGGCTGAATGAGTATTGGTTTCAGTGCATACCAGGTATTTTTCCAACAGAAAGAAAAGAAACAGAAAGCCATATGTGTTTTGTTTAAGGACATGTTTATGTGTAAAGAACTATTCTTAGTGAATTTTAAAAATGTAAGCCTTCTGGTTATATGTAATCACAGTGGTACTGTAATATTTAACAGAATATGATCATTTAAATGAATGTCTTTCAAATATAATAGTAATTCTTTGAGAATTTCATAGAGTTTATTCGATCATAACTCTACTTCTTTCCCTAACTCTTCTCACCCCCACCTCGGCATTCCATTTCCTTCAATTTCATGAACTTGCCCTTCCTTCCTTCCTTCCTTCCTTCCTTCCTTCCTTCCTTCCTTCCTTCCTTCCTTCCTTCCTCCCTCCCTCCCTCCCTCCCTCCCTCCCTTCCTTTCTTCTCTCTTTCTTTCTTTCTTTCTTTCTTTCTTTCTTTCTTTCTTTCTTTCTTTCTTTCTTTCTTTCTTTCTGTCTTTCTTTCTTTCTTTCTTTTTTAAAAATAACACATTAAGCACAGTATGTGGACCATTTACTGTAGAGTAGTCAATGTACCAAGTTGATCTATCCTTTAAAATGTCATCCATGCTAGAGTGTTGACTAGCTTGATCTTGTGTATGTCATATGTTATAAGTTTGTGAGTGTAATGCCTAAAAGAGACTGTTGGATGTCTGTTCGCTCTAACTATGGTCTTTCTACTGTATATACTATGATGATCTCTGAGTAGATTGTATGTGTGTGTGTGTGTGTGTGTGTGTGTCTGTGTGTCTGTGTGTCTGTGTGTGTGTATACAATAAAACTCTTCTGGAAGTATCAACCTTCCTATTTTCAAGTTATACCACAGAGACACAGTTGCAGAAGCAGCATGGTACTGGTACATAACCATACATATTCATCAACAGCATAAATTAAGGGTTTAGATATAAGGTTTTGTTTGTTTGTTTGTTTGTTTGTTTGTTTGTTTTTGGTGTTTAGAGACAGGTTTTTTTGTGTACCTCTGGCTGTCCTAGAACTCATTCTGTAGACCAGGCTGGCTTCAAACTCAGAAATCTGCCTGCCTTTGCCTCCCAAGTGCTGGGATTAAAGGCATGTGCCACCACTGGCCAGCCAGATATAAGTTCTTATACCTACAGTTACTTGATTATTTTCTTAACAAAGATTCCAAAAATATACATTGGAGAAAAGTCAGCATTGTTAACAAATAGTGTTAGGAAAACTGAATATCTATATGCAGTAAAATGAAACTTGATGCTTTTTATTCTGCAAATAAATCAATAAAAATTGAAAAAAGAAATAATCTTAGTGTTAGTCTGGAAGTTTCTAGAAGATAGAGTATGGAGTATAACTCAGGGTATAAGATCAGGTGATGACATTCTGAATAGGACCCTGGTCACCCAGAAAACAAGACCATCAGTCAACAAATAAGACTTTGTGAAATGAAAAATCTTTACTACAGAAGAATCTCTTAATTGAAAAATTGTTAAAGAAAAAGTGCAAAGAATGAGAAAAGAAATTTTTTTGATAGCTATACCTCTAACAGAATGTTAGAGTCTAGAATATACAACGAATTAAACGTGAAACATCAAGGAAACACAACTCAATCTAAAAGTGGGCTATAAAGCTGAAGAGAAAATTTTCAGAAGAAAAAATAAAAATGCCTAAGAAATATCACTAAAAAATGTTCAAAATTCTTAGCCATCAAGTAAATACAAATCAAAACTACATTTTTATTTACTTGCTACAGACCAAGAATAACTGGAGAAAAAAAGTCTGGTGAGTGATGTTTAGTGGTTTACAACAATCTTAGTGCTCTAAACTGTTAGAAGAGAAAGAAAGAAGAAGAGAAGAAGAATGAGAAGGAAGAGGAGAAGGAAGAGAAGGAAGAAGAGGAGAATTAAAGGATCTAAAGAAAAAAAAAATCAGAAACAGATTACTAAGAGATGTAGGGTGAATTCACTGAGTGCTTCAACTTTTACGTTGGTGTCCAGTGAAAAATAAGTCTTTAAGAGTAACAAATTATCAGCACTTGAAAATTTGAAGCAAATGACATCAAATGTTGGTGAGGTTGTGGTAAATGAAGAGCCTCCATGCTTGTTGATGGAAGTGCAAACTCTTAACACCAATATAGATACAGCATAGTGGTTGCTCAAAAATCCAAGAAATAGGTCTACCATATGGCCCAACTCTACTATTTCTAGACATATATGAAGAGGAGTCTGTTTCCTACCCTAGAGACATGTGGTCATTCATATTCATGGCAGCTCTATTAACAATAGCTAGGACATGGAAATGGTCTAACTGCCCATCTGTTGATAGATGGAAAGTAAAACTATGTTACCTATACAAAATGTCATGCAAAATGAAATAATGAAATTTGCAGGTAAGTGAATGGAACTAAAGATTGTTATGGTGAATGAGGTAACCCAGACTCAGACAGACACATGATTCATATTCTGACTCACACGTGGATCTTTGTGTCAAATCTTTAGATTTGTATGTTTAACTTGGACTACCTATAGAAGTAAAAGGAAACTGGAAAGGCACAATTGTGGGGCAAGGGAAGAAAGATATTAAGGGAAGCAGTATAATATAACACAAATTATGTGTTGTGGAAAGTGGGGGTAATGTTTAGCTTAGTAGGATGGATAAAGGAAAGGGTAGATGGGGATAATAACTAACACTAAGGATGTTTGCAAAAGATTTACAGAAACCTCCTCCTTTGTAGTTATCAAACACACACATTCAACACATTCATAAAACAACTTTAATTGGAATTACCCTACATAATGGTTTTCTCAGAAGCCAAACAAAAATTGCAGTGTCAGTTGTGGAATATCTCCCCTGGTATTGGTTATGGGTATTCTGCAGACCCCCAGGACAATACAATCTATTTTCTCTGATCCTGTTGGCCCACCAGAACATGATGGTAAAGCCCTATTGCTGAAGATATCACACACTTTGTTAACAGGACATGAAAAAAAATCAAGTTAGTAGTGACCAGAAGCTTCTTCCTATGTATAATGTTTGTAGAACCAGAAGGTACCTTGTAGGTTGTTAAGGGAATATCAGCTGTGAACAATAATAATCATCAGCATGACAAAATATTCCCAAAGGCTAATAGTGAGACAGATGATATGCAGGCAACTAATTGCTTCCTGGTTGCATTTAAGGCTTACTATGCAGGAGGAAATGCCTGCTTGGTACTATAAATCAATCCAAAGCTTGTATTTGGGGAACTCGAAGGCTCCAAAGGCGAGTCTGCTCCAATGGTGAGCCTGCTAAATGAACAGAGCTTCAAATTACTCTCTAAATTAGTATCTCCTCACCTAATGATTAGTGCAGCTCTCAGATCTTATCAGAAGTGTTCCTTTGTTCAGTGGATTTGAATGTATTATTCCTAAGAAACTCTCTCATGAAATGGAAGATGTTGATATTTCATACTTATTTCTTATAATGGGGTACAATTCTTCCCATTTTGAAATTTTTACTTTTTTTTAGTATTATTATGTCACTCATTTATATCTAACTGAAAAGTAGTTACAATGTACTTTTTAATTAATATTCATAGATTTTACTTTATTAACATTATTTTTTTTCTTTTTGGAAATCTGTGAGCCTTACGAGATCACTGTTTCTCTATCATTTTAGAACTAAGTAGGGTATCATCAAGCAAAAAGCAGAGATTCAATTCACTGTCTTCATAAGTATGTAGAACTCATGGATGGGGGGATCAATCAGAACCTTCAAAAGGAATTCCATGCCACATTTTCTTTTTTTTTTTTTTTAAAGATTTATTTATTTATTATATGTAAGNACACTATAGCTGTCTTCAGACACTCCAGGAGAGGGCGCCAGATCTCGTTACAGATGGTTGTGAGCCACCATGTGGATGCTGGGATTTGAACTTATCACCTTTGGAAGAGCAGTCGGGTGCTCTTACCCGCTGAGCCATCTCACCAGCCCATGCCACATTTTCTTACCAATACCCTATTGTTGAAAACCTAGGCTGCTTTCATAATTTATCTAGTATGAATATTGATGTAGTGAACAGTGGTGTACAAGTTTTCTGATCTATTGACTTAAGGGTTCATTGGTTAAGTGTAGAGTGGTATAGTTGGGTCACATGGTCGGTACATTTCTATGTTTTTTGAGAAACCTCCATACCAATTTCCACACAAGCTAGACTACTTTTCATTCCCAGCAGCAGTATACAAGGATTCCCTCATCTCATCCTTGGTATCATTTGCCCTTTGGTTTCTTAATGCCTGAACTTCTGGCTGGAGGAAAATGGCATGGAGCAAAATTTCAATGGAGTTTGTTTTCCACTTCCTTAGTGGTTAGTGAGACTGAGCATCTTTTCATGTTTATTGGCTATTTATAATTCTTCTTTGGAATATTGTCTGTTTATTTTATTATTCCTTTTATTGATTGGGTTGCTTGTTTCCAGGATGCACAGTTTTATTTTCTGTTGTTGTTGTTCTTTGTATATCTGTCAGACACATAGCTGGTGAAGATTTTCTCCAGCTGTTTATTCTATCTCTTCCCTTAGCTCCCTTTGGTTGGTCTTATTTCCTGAGTGATTGGATCCCATGCAAGAAGTTCCTTCCTATGATTATATATTAAAGTGTTCCCCTGCTTTGTCCTTAAACAGTCTCAGAGTTTTAAATCTGATATCAAGGACTTCCATCTATTTAGAGTTGCCTTTTGAGCAGAGTGAAGAGGAGAAGGTATTTCACATACTAAAGAACTAAGGGAGCTTGCCTAGCTGGTAGATGTGCAAACTTAGGTCTATTTGATTTTGTAGCCCACGTTTTTCACTATTTCCTCTTTCTTTAATAATCACCATAACTGTCAAAATATGGAACTACATGTCAGCATTTCTGAATGCAATACTTCATTAACCATCACAATTGTCATACGAAGAATGAATCCTGACTGATAGCAGTTACCCTATATGGAACTATTGCCCAAATTCTTAGGATGCCATCTGTTTTTTATAAAAGGGTTAAGCTATCACAGGATCTGCTGTTCCACTTTGTCCAAATATTTTCCCTATGTGATTATATTAAGTACTACTTGAGAAAACAGTGTGATCCATGCATCTTTAGCATCTTCTGTATATGTAGTACTGCAGTGACTCTCGACCTATTTTATTTTTTCCTTTGCACACAACAAACCATGTAATTAGGTTGATCCTTTTCATTTTCTTTTTTGTGTTGTCTAATCGATTGGCACTCTACAGAATGTGAATAGGGAATAAAGGAGAATCCAGGAAACAAGGTATGTATAGGCTCATAAAAATAGTGGGCAGCTGCATTTGGGGGTTTGTTTGTTTACTCTCCTGTTTGCTTTGAGACAGTGTCTTGAGTCCCAAATGGACAGAATGTAGTATTTCTTCATTTAGAAATGGTGCTCTACCAGAAAACTATAAGATTTTTTGGAATTATAATCTCATAAAATTTACTAGATACTTGATAATTTGATGAGTGAAATATTTAGTAGAAGGTGGTCTAAGAAGCAGAAATTTCTATGTAAACAATTGAATGTCCATAATAAAAGTAAGTATTGCTTTGTATAGTCATAAACAGTTTATTACTTATCCTCTACATTTATGATGAGGACTGAATAAGAGGAAATGGGCTTATCCTGAAGCCGTGTGCGTTTTGAACATAAGAACGTAATATTTTTGTACTAAGACTTTCATCTGTGAAAGCATTGAGGAAAGAAGGTATCTAAAGGTCTTATTGAATTCTCATCTGTCTGAGACAGTTTACTTGCAGAGCTATTATGCAATGGCCGCTCTCCTAAGTTCATCCAACTGCAGACTGCTTGATCTCAAGATCCTTTATATTAAACTTCTGTTCTTTGCCAAGGTTCATCGTAGTTAATCATAATTAAAACATGGAAGATTATTGTCACAGCTGAGTTCAAGCAAGTGTTGGCAGAATTTACTGCAAATCAAGTCAATAAAATGAATAAGCAGCTGAATTCCTTCCCTGTTCACCACCCAGACACTTTATAGAATATTCTTTCTTGTAGCAGTTTAGAATTCCCTGCTATGCCCCTAGTGAGAAATTGAACTGCTTAGACCTTATGGGATGTTTCTAAAGGAAGACTAAGCATTGCTTGTAAAATGCTAGGAAACTTTAAACTACTCTGTAAATATTAAATCACGGCCAAATTAATTGTGGAAATTCCCAGTAAGAAAAAAATTCCAAACAGTTTAGTATCTATGGGAAAAGTTGACTAATGTTGGCTTTGAATATATATATATATATATATATATATATATATATATATATATATATATATACTCTCTTAGACTTCCTAATGTTTTTCTTCTTTGTTTAAGTGCACTATGCCTTTTGTGACTTTCCAGTCAATACTTTTGTGTGTGTATGTGTGTGTGTGTGTGTGTGTGTGTGTGTGTGTGTGTGTGTGTGGTGTCTGCTCCAAATGCAGAGGTAGGTAGTATTCCTGCCTTGATGGATTTGTGATTGGGTCTAACAAGGTCATCTGCCCATCTTCAATGCTCCCCTCAGTGGCTCCAGTCTCTGTTCTAGGAGACTCAACAATCCTCTAGAGTCTTTGACATAATATGATAGCTTTGACACACAGACTGGAAACCTCATTTCTCCCAGAGGTGCTTGTTGCCAGGGTATCCAAATGCTCCAGGCTTTGTATCAATTTGTATTTATGTCTTCCCAGGGGAGCCGGTCTTAGGAATTTGTTTGCTCAGCTTGCACTTTGTTAGTGCCTAATTGGAGAATTTTGGCCCGTGATGGTGAGGGTGTCAGGGATGCCACCTTTCCAGCTGGACCAGATTTTCCCAGGCAGTTTCTAGCTCATGATTTTACCACACCTGTCCTATTGCCCCTGCCTGATGGAAAGCTACCCACTGTACTCAAACCCATAATATATGGAGCCAGTGAAGTTTTTACTGCCTTCTGGCAGTCTTGTTGAATGATTTGTTTTATGATGGAGTTCTGGTGAATGACCTCAGAAGTTTCTATGTGCAATGCAGAAAGCCAACTCAGTCTCTTGTTCTCAGTCTGCCGTTCAGTTCTTGCCACGTTTGGAGCACCCAGGGCGGACCTTACCTTGCACCTGGTCTTTCAAGGCATGATTTTGTTCTAGCAAGGAGTTCTTAGTGGACCATTCACAAATTTAACACCTTGGGAGTATAGGAATCATCTGTGTCACCAAGCAGAACCTGGGCATGCTCACTTATAAATAGACCCTCAAAGCTTCCCGACACCATGCAGGCTGCCCATTTTACAAACATTGCCTCCTGCCTTCTTTCCATAGGCTTTGACTATTATGAAAATCTTACTTTTGCACAAAAAACTACTAACTGTTTTGTATTTTAGAGGTCAGTGAGACCTACATTCAACAAGTAAAGGGAATTTCTAGAAATCTGGTCAAGTAAATACCTCAGCAGCAGTTATTAAAGTAAATACTTCAGCAGCAGTTATTAAAATGTTAAAAAGGAAGCTTATGCCCGTCCTTACCTGAAGAGAAGTACAAACATTTGCTTGTTCCCCGACTAAGTGATCTTTTCCTTTCTTTTTTAAATGGTGAAGATTGTCAAATCCAGATCTTTTTCTTAGGTACCAAAATCTTAAGCTGCAGCAGAGACATTCTGATAATATCATCAATGATACGATTTTCAGCCTTGGGCTTGAATAAGAGAAGCTTAAATTTGATTTAGTCAGTTTTCCTTTCATACAGCTAGAACTTTTAAAAAAGACTGTGCATTAAATATTGCTTAAAAGTTAACTTCTATTTGCAGAATATAATACCACACTGTGAGCACAGTTGTGCTGTTTGTAAGATCTAAAGTATATAGAGATTGGGGCAGTAAAAGGGAATACAGAATATAGTCCAGGTGGGCATCACTGAAAAAGGGCAGTCATGACAAAACATCTCCCACTAACCCCGCCTAGAACTGCCCATCCATGTCCATTCTCCAAAGAATGGACATGAGTAAGTTCTACATCAGTGAAAAAGATAACATGCAACACACACACACACACACACACACACACACACACACACACACACACCACTCATGCATGTACACATGTCCACACACTGCTCATGAGGATATTCTTCCTTTTTCATTCCTCAAAGTATGTCTTGAATTTCTTGCATGACTTAGATGCTAAAAGTCTTCTGCCTGCCTTTAAACCCTTATAAGGCTGCTGTTTAAAAAAAAAAAAAACAAAAAAACAAAAACAAACAAAAAAACTCCTTCCCATGTTATCATGTTTAAACACATCCAAATACCACCACCATTTCAAAACTGAGAAATTTGATTATGCATACATATCTTGAAGACAGTAAACTCTCAGGTCAATGATGGCTGTCAAGTAAAGTACAAAGTCTGCTTGCTGTTCTGGAGATAGACAGGTTTTCCTTCCTAATCTCGACGTCAACCCCATATGCCATTTGCTTATTGGCATGAACTTCACTGTCAGAAAAAGAGTACTGCAACTGAATATAACCTCTGAATAGTCAGTCAATTCTCTCTTGCCTCCCAGCATTTTATTAACAGAGGTAGAAAATATTACCTATTGAACAGCTAAGATCACAAAGAAGAATGTTAGCAGGAAAAAGGCACATTTCACTTTTGTGTCTGTGGTCTGAGTGACATCATTTATCTTGGTGTGATCAACTTCCCGATTTTATCTTGTCCCAGCTAAACTAACAGTTTCTTGGAAGTGAAAATGTTCATTTTCAAGGCAATTTGAGTTCTATCTTCAGCAAAATGTCTTGAGGCAGTGTATTAACATCCTTAGCAATCACTAAATCTATTATGGCGTTTGCATTTGTGTGAGTGTGTGTGTGTGTGTGTGTGTGTGTGTGTGTGTGTGTGTGTTGAAACTCTGGCCAGCAAAATAAGAACTAAAGAATGAATTCCAGTCTCTCTGCATCTTCTTTCTCATTCAGGAAATCGCAGTTATCTGCTTCTGTCTTTCTTGTCATATAAATCTCAATGATTTATTTCACAAGAATGTTTGTGTTGTATCCTGGGTTCCCAGATGTTTTAGGATACTCTGGTCTTTCTCGGCTCTCCACCTCCTATTGACCTATACTCAGTGTTGTATTTTGGGTCACCAATTTATACATTTTTAAAGATGGAAAACATGCTGGAAATAATCTTGGTTATTAGAACTTGCTTTTAAATTCTTCCATACTCATAAATAATAATGCAGCATAGAAATCTGTGTGGATATACTTTAATGCAGAACAAAACATAACATATGTGACACATGAATTTAAATGAAAATCTTTGTTACACATGCCTCCATGAAATAAATCATTGTAAGAAACGGACATTTCCCCCAATTATACTGGAATGCCTCTCTTCAGATTCTCAACTCTGAATCCTCTAGGTGAGTTCTCCTTCTCTGGATTCCACAAGACCAACACAGATTTGTTTCAACATAGTTTATGGTTTTACTCCTCTTCAGCCATTATTAATCTCCACACAACTGAGACACACGTAGTGGGTGAGCAATGAAAGTTATGTTCTGCAACTTGCTGCATTTCCAGATTCCTCCATCATGACCTGAGCTTCTGGCTCTCGGCTTAGACCCAACAGCAGCATTTTAATTTTTTTTTTGTGGGGGAGGGGGAGGAAGGCTTACATAATTCTTCTCTTGAAGCAAGGAAAATGGGAAGTTAACTGCTTGGATGCCTAATTTAAAGTGACTTGTGCTGGTGGATGTTAATGATGTGTAAAAAGCCTAAAGCCAGAATAGCTTAAAACTCCTTTTATTGCACAATGTGAGCTTCAGCTACACCTGAGAGCTTTACTATTTCACAGTGGCTATAACTCCCCCCCCCCAAGTTTTTATTTTATTTTATTTATGTCTATGGCCGATTATGCATTTGATATGATCTCTTCAACTGCTGATGTAAAATAATGTGTATACATGGGCATATGTGGTCATCCATTTTGAATTTCAGAGAAATCTTATAATATAATAGATCGTTAAGTGCTAATTTTGTCTTTTGCTGTGAAATATACATGAGATTTACTTCTAATATTCATTTACTCTTTTGCCTCATCTGTAGTTATGAACCTTAATCTTTCATAATAGGGCTTATTTAGTCATTCTTCCTTAATGTTTCTTAACAGGGAGCAGGTTCTGACTTGTTTTGGCATTCAACACCATAGAACTCTCACATAGGGTACCATCATGTACATCCAGCTGCTTCTGATCTTATATGGGTTTAATTACATACCTCCACATGCCTCTCCTCCATCTGAACATACTGCATTGCTACATTTTAAGTCTCAGTCTCTGTGTCGTAAGCAGTTACAATGGAAAGGTTGTGTGTGTGTGTGGGGGGGGGGATGTCAGCACCCCAGATGGCTTGTTAATGAATGAAATCACTACTTTTGCTAAGATAATGAATAGTTATATTTCAAAGAATCAAAGTTGTGAATATTTGAAATGTTTTGTCAAACTGCTCCTTTTTAACTGAGAGATATATGTCCATCTGTTTTTTATTTGTTCAGTTTTTATCCCCCCCTTATAATACTTGAGATGCTATATAAGTTTCTTTTAAAAGCTTTACTATTTCATCTTGGTCCACTGAATTCACAGGCTGTAAGGGCACCTGGACAAACTCTGTTTATTCACTGCACTTAGCCAAAAACCCTCAAACCCAACCAGACCAGCTCCATGCCTTAGCCATTCCACTTCCTCCACTCTTGATACACAGCACGATGCTGGCATTAAATGAATCTCCCACTAGACTTCATTTTGCATTTTTGATATGGTTTTTCTGCCCCCTCTAAAACTCATAGCAGAGCTCAATTGCATTGTGATCACAGAAAAGGGTTGGCCTTTAAGTAGTCCTTCAGTCACGAAGGCTGAACCCTAATGGATGGATCAATGTGATTTTAGGAGAATGCTCTTGGTGAATGGTAAACTGGTCTCTCTGTGTCCTGTGAACTCACTTGCCAGGTTTCTCCCTTATGACAGGTAGCATAGCACATCAGCCTTCACCACATGCTCCTTGGCTCCCGAGCCTTCAGAACTGAGAGACATGGCAGATGGCTCCTTATGAGCAAACCACTGCCTCCATTTACTTACAGCAGTAAAAATCTATGACAACCTTTTCTTCATTGTTTTTAACTTAAATTATTATATTTATTTACTTTCCGGTTGCTGCCCCTTCAGTCTCCCTTCCCACAGTTCCTCATCCCATTCCTACCCACTTCTTGCCTCTGAGAGTGTGCACTCCACACCCCACCAAACCTACACTTTCTCTGGGGCCTCAAGGCTCTTGAGGACTAAACACATCCTCTCCCACTGAAGCCAGACCAGGTAGACCTCTGCTACAGAGGTTTCAGGGGCTTCAGACCAGCCTGTGTGTGCTCCTGGTTGGTGGCTCAGGCTCTGGGGGCTCCCTGATCTGAGTGAGTTGAGACTGCTGGGGTTGATTTCCCTTTCAGCTTCCTTATCCTTCCCCTAACTCAACATAGAGGTACCTCGTGACGACCTCGTGCTACCTCGCTATCTCCAGTATATTCTCCTTCATTTCTGTCAGAGATGGTCCTGGCCATGTTCAATCTCTTTCTCTTTCTCTTTGCTCTGGATGCCTCCAGATGCCCCTTGATATTTTCTGTCTCATATTTACAATAAAAACCTCCTTCCTAAAGATGAAGCTCTCAGGGTAGCAGTTTCTTTACTGGGCTCCTTCATATACAGAGTGATGATAACTCTTCTAAACGTCTTGTCTTTATGCATCTATTTCAATGCTCTGACTGATTTTTGAATGTTTAAGTAAAGAGAACTTATATTTATAACTTTGAGTCCAAACTGCTCCTTTGCTTTGGCCTCTCCTATCTATTTACTGGAGTTCCCTACCTTTGACCATGCACTTATTTTTTTTTTTTTTAAATCATACAGAAGAGATGAGAATGGGTAGAAGCACAAGGTGTTGGATAAATACTCTTCTGAGTGGAGTAACATCTGGCTGCCTTTTCTCTACAGGGTAGACAACAGGAAAAGCTCTGATTGAATTCTAGAATGATCACTTCCCCTTTCTGTCAGAACCATGAACAATTTGTCCTTGCTCTGAGAACCTTTCAAATAATTCCATTAAAATGTTGGGCTCACTTAGCACCACCCCTTCTCAAAGGTTCTTACATTTAAATTGGCCCACACTCAGCATCCAGAAAATCATCAAACTCACAGTTTTGGCTAGCTATCCAGAGGTCTGCTTCCTCTGAATGGGTTTTGGCAATGTTGCTTCAGGAACATGAGCATCCTCAAGTGTTAGGAATAATGGCTTCTCTTGAAATGTTTCTCTAATGGAGCAAGAGAAAAACAATGGACTTTGCAGCTACTGTATTCCTTATATATTTTTCTTGTTTGAAGAACTTTCAATGTATGCATAGAATCATTGTGTCTTCTCACTGCTCTTGTGATATAGGTCAACTCAATGTTGACCTTCAACTTTTCTACGTTGAAGAAACTCAAATTTTTTTCCTGATATTTCCCACACATCTGATTCATTTTTTTCCCTATGTTGGTTTAGTCTGATGCTTGGTCATCATCTTCCTTCACTCTGTTTGGAGAGCAGAGGCTTACCACATTCAAATCAGATTGTTTTTCACCAAGACTCTTTCTTCGGAAAGTCTGTGTATTTCAAGAGGCCATAAAATCAGTTTTCTGAAGCAAATAGGTATTGGTGATCCATACATAGCTCCATTTTTCAATTACAGATTGCAAAGTGGTGATTATCATCTTTCATTATAACTTTATGATTTATCACTGCAATGTTTCTGGAAGAGAAGTCTCTCACATTTATCATTTGATTAGCTGGCTATGCAGCTGTTAAAGAAATGATGAGATAGACGAGAAATTCTTTTTGTTGATATGCTATTTTAATAATAATAATGATTATACAAATATCAGCAACAAGAATTTAGCTATCTACACCTTTTACACTGGAAGTACAAACACTCCCACACATACAAACACACAAACAATTTATGCATTTCAATATACATGTTGTTGCATGAGTATTGTAATTCTAACTACTTGAAAGGCTGGGTATGGAGGATAAAGAGATTGGGCTACAAAATTAGAACCCATAACCGCCCCCCTCAAAAGAACATGTTTCAATTTGTTCCATTTTTGACAGGATAAACCATTTTTATATTGAAATTTTATTTACTCCTGGTCAGAAGGACTCTGTGTACTGGAGCTCACTAGAAAGCATTTCTTTAGACATTATGAGATGCAGTAGCTTCTGTTCTACTCATACATTTCAGATCTGAAATAAATTGTTGCACCAAAATGTCCTATTTGCTTAGTGGAAAATGATTGCAAACTATAAAACAGATATAAGGGGCTCATTACTTCTGAACTAGTTATTTCTAGACATTTCAGCAGATGGTACTAAAAATCTATTGAAAAAAATAGACAAATAACTCTACTATATATTTATATTGCATGTACATATAATATGTAAGTACATATGTGCTATAAATATAAATTCATGATGAGAGTAAATTTAACTTCTTTAATCTTAAATTTCTGTACATTTTTTTAACTTTCATGGTACAAAAAAACCTAATAATAACAATATACAACTCCCCCTTGATGGTTATGATGTTTAACCCCAAATGTATACATTAATGGCCTCAAAATATCGATATAGCATTCTCTGGTTGTTTGTAATATCTAGTAAATTACCTAATTTAGTTTTGAAATGTTCTCCTTTTCCACTTTCCCTTATTCATTTGTATATGTGCACAATGCACCATAGACAAAGAACAACAGCAGGAATCTATTCTTTCCTTCTACCAGTGGGTTATTTGAATCAAGCCCAGGCCTGATGCCACTGAACAGTCCAGTCTTGCTAGCCCCACATCTTTATTCTTTATGGCTGACTAAAATGCTGTTGTGTATGTATAACATATTACTTTATTCATTCATCTGTTATCAGAATATAGTTTTGTTAAATGACTTTGTTATTGATATGTGTTGTTATATACATAGATATACAGGTACTTAGTGGTATGTAGGTTTATAGTTCTTTGAGTATACAACCAGGAGTTTTCAGGGGACCTCAATAGTGATTGCCATACTGGTGAAACAATTTATATCTCCTCCAGGAGTGCATAAGGATTTCATCATACCTATACACTTTACTGCATTTTATTTTCTAAAGAAAGCCATTGTAACCTGGGAAGTGATAGAATCTTAGCATACTTTATTTTATTTTATTTTTTTTCAACTTCTATTAGATATTTTCTTCATTTACATTTCTAGTGTTATCCAGAAAGTTCCCTATACCCTCCCCCCTCCCTGCCCTGCTCCCCTACCCGTCCGCTCCCACTTTTTGGCCCTGGCGTTCCCCTGTATTGGGGCATATAAAGTCTGCATGACCAAGGGGCCTCTCTTCCCACTGATGGCCAAATAGGCCATCCACTTCTATATATGCAGCTAGAGTCATGAGCTCAGGGGGTACTAATTAGTTCATGGTTATTCTTCCACCTAGAGGGTTGAAGACCCCTTCAGCTCCTTGGGTACTTTCTCTAACTCCTTCTTCCTTGGGAACCCTGTGTTCCATCTAATAGCTGACTGTGAGCTTCCACCTCCATGTTTGCCAGGCATTGGTATATTTTCCCCCGAGACAGCTATATCCTGGCCCTTTCAGCATCATCTTGCTGGCATATGCTATAGTGTCTATGTTTGGTGGCTGATTGTGGGATGGATCCCTGGCAGCTGCAGTCGTTGGGTCCATCCTTTGGATTCAGCTTCACACATGATCTCTTTAACTCTTTCAATGTGTGCTTTGTTCTTAATTCTAGGAAGGGGTGACGTGTCCACATATTGATCTTCCTTCTTCTTGAGTATCATGTGTTTAGTAAATTGTATCTTGGGTAGTCTAGGTTTCTGGGCTAATATCCACATATCAGTGAGTACATGTTATGTGAGTTCTTTTGTGAATGGGTTACTTCACTCAGGATGATGGCCTCCAGATCCATCCATTTGCCTAGGAATTTCATATATTTATTGTTTTTAATAGCTG
>LR749972.1:782629-793000 GCA_902729485.2 Mus minutoides
ATAAAGTTGCAAAGCTTCTGTAAGGCAAAAGATACTGTCAACAAGACAAAAGGACCACCAACAGATTGGGAAAGGATCTTTACCAATCCTAAATCGGATAGGGGACTGATATCCAATGTATTAGCAATTCTTACTGTGGCTGTTGGTAATCTGAGCAATGACTCTCAGTGGCAAACAAGTCTCAACAGAGGGTGAGTGAAGGTTTCACATCCTAATGCAAGAGCAGAGACACAAGTTTTACAGCTTGTGCAATTATCCTCTTTGTATCTTTGTTAACCACCCCCACTGAGATAGTAAGTATATTTTAAACACTTTCAGTTTTTCTTACTTTCTAAGCAATTATTACAGCAGGAAGGGAAGGGTTATTATAGAGGATATAAAAACCACATAAAGTATTCATTTAAAGATTCATGCTATTTTTATAAATTTTATATAAAGGAAATAAACTGGTCAACTTATAATAGGCCCCTTTGAGAAAAATATCCAATCGAATGCAGTTTAACCTAAACTGCAAATGTAGTATTTCCAGGGAGTAATTCAGTAGATATTTGATCCTCTCAGTTGCTCTTCTCCTGATAAGTACATGGGAGCCCAGTTAGGATTTTGAGCATTGTATTTTCTTCCTGTCTGTCACTTCCACCGTTTGTTTAGAAGCCACAAACTTACTCGCAGCCATTGCTGACTTTAGTGGTTGATGGTGTCTAATGGAACACCAACAGCACCTACTGTGTGTTATCTTATATTTATTGCAAGCCTCTCAACTGTCCGTTTTTGGTGCTGTGCTCCCTTCTCCTGCCCCAACAGACTTGATCTTTTTTTTTCTTGATCCCTTGTCTTTGAAGAAAGACAGTGCTCCGTTGACTGTTTCTTTCTCAGTTTTCTGCTTCCGTTCCTACTCTCTCTCATCATGGTTCTCTCTCCATTCATTAATATTCTAGAATAGGTTCATATGTGTACATTCTTTGTTATAATTTACAATTTAATATTTTTCCTTTATTTTATTGTAATTTATGTTTGTAGAATTTCATGTTGTGTCCGATTGATATAGATGTCTAAGAAGGGGAAGCATTGACCACAGAAGCTCTGACCTAGAACATCTAAGAGCACAGCTGTTGGTTTTGGAGCTGGGTTTGCATTTTCTATTTGTCTCCTGCTGCATATCTGACAATGGGCAATGTAACCTCTCTTGTTGTCATTTTCCACATCTATATAATGGAAATAAAGTACTTCAGTTAAAATGCTGTTACTAAATTTTAGAGTTTGTCTGGCATATAGCATATGTTCAATGAGGAATAGTCACTAATACTTCTCATACCCTATCATATTATTAATCTCAAGCACATATTGATTATGAACACTATAATTTTTTTCTATTTCAAATGTAAATAGAGAAACTTCAGCATATATTTATTGAGTTTATTTCAATGATAAAAATCACAGGATTTAGATATATGTATCAACAGTGAAAACCACTCAGCGTACATGGATGTGACTACTGTTACCTACATGGTGGTTCACAACTGTTTGTAATCCCATTTTTGGGAGATCCAATGTCCTCTTCTAGCCTCTGTGGGCACTAGGCATGCACATGATACACAGATATACATGCAGGCAAAACTTGAAATGACACACATGAAAGTATAATAATAAGTAAATCATTAAAAATAATAAATCCATTGCTATAGATTAGCAAATCTCTTTGGTATAGAAGAACACATTTAGTAGTGAGGTCTGCCTCCATCTTCAATCTGCTGCAATGGCAGACATCATATAGCTATGAAGAATTGATGGCTCATTGGAAAGACCAAAAGTGAAAAGGAAAAAAAAATTCTACTATTATTATTTATCTGATTTTTAAGACTGCATTAAAGAATCTCAGGACAGCTGAGCATTATCAGCAAGCAATGAGAATACTGATGTACAAGAATCATAATGACTAATTTTAAAACATCTTAATGTCTATGGACTTGATACAGACCTTAGATAACAAATTATATGTAAATATTTTAATTTTATTTTCTTGCCTTTTACTATTTAAAAGGTGTGTTTTAGATGGCATGAACTTTATAATTAGTTTTCATTCCAAAATTGTGTTGTGTGATTATTTCCATTCACTTTTCACATTTTTGACTAATTTATCTTACTTTAGCCCAATATGTAGAATATTGATTTCTTCATGTGAATGGAATACACTAATAAGGGTGTTGTGTGGTATGTGGGAGTGTGTGTGTGTGTGTGTGTGTGTGTGTGTGCTTGCATATGCTCTACATCAGATCACTCTGGTAATGCAGAAACTCATTACATTTACCCAAAACTGTTAAACCTTATTTAATCAGCAGAACAAATTTGCAGCCATATTAGTTGTCTTCAGCAGGAAGATTTTCTTGCTATTCAGCAATAAATTCATGAAGCACCTTACTGTTTTTGATGGCTATACAAAACCATTTATAGATGTATAAAATATATGGTATATTTAATAGCATTTTATGTGCCTTTTATTTAGCATGTAAACTTCATGAGAAGAAGGATATCCTTTTCTGTTTTGTATTTTGTCTTCTGTTCAGTGCCTGGATGGATATCGACACATAGTAGACCATCCGCAAAAGTTGGTGTGATACTCAGTGCCATAACAATAATAACAAAAATAACTCAGTGCTATAACAATGGTGTTTAGATGTACAATGGTTACTCGTAGTATTGTAAGTCTCTATGTTAGAATGGCAATTTATTGAAATCGCTTGCTGAAATCAACTATCTTACTGTTCTGTGTTAGCTTTATCTAGTAAACACAGCACTTATAGCTTGATTTCGACAGGGAAATAATTTCATTTAATTTGTTTCCTAAAAAAGAGTAGAAAGTATTAATCTAGAAATAAATCAGGTTTTTTAATTTTTGCACCACCAATAGTGTATTTTATTTTATTTTGTTTTATTTCATTATTATTATTATTATCATTTTATGTTCTGAAGACATAAGCTTCTAAGGAGGGGGGATGGACAAAGCCAAACAACCATCTTTAAAAAGTCCCCATTTTCTCAGATGGTATGACTTCTAATATCTTTCTATCTGTGGACAGAGGACATTTTAAAAAATATTGCCTTTGCTTGCTTTTTCATCCTCTAAATTATTTCTACATGGTACTTTCAGAGTAGAACAGAATAAAGTGACATCTTTGATTCACACTGCCAGGGTCCACCTGCCGAGCTAACTTTTGATTATAGTTGGTTGCTTCTCAGCCCAAACCTGCCTTTGCCAAAATGTTTCCTGATTCTGAGTGAATTCTGTTATCTCCCTGCACCTTAGCTATCTGCTTCATGAAGTCCAGGAATGACACTGAAGAAAGAGCCTGTAGTGTAATGCCTCTTACTGGTTTTGACATATTAATGGGAGAGCAGGAAATGTCTTAATATATGCCATAAGCAAGTGCAAATTATTTTTTTCTAAAAAGCCTTGTCTTTGGGCTAAATTGTACTTAATCGCCTTTAAAGAGGAGGGTGGATCTTCTTCCAAAAGACATTTAGTCTTTCCTTTTCTTAGTTGGAGACAGTTGAAGTTCTTCAACCCCAGCCAGGCTTTGGTGATGGTTGGAAGGCTGATATTCCTCAGTTGAATCTCTTAAGATTGTTTTCTCTCTGGCTTATGTTCCACAGACATAGTGCAGGGACCAGGCAGCTATTGAGATAAGTCAGGTAATAAACCTGCTTTTGCTAAAAGATTTATTCCAGTACACATGGAAACAGGGTAGTTCACTATTAGATAACAGTTTTATAGGTAAGGTTGAACTTCCTGCCTAATTGTTTTGGGAGATCATTCTGTCAGTCCCAGGTAATTAACATTTTCATCCCATTACAGATATATCATCTCTTGTGGTCATCTTTGGCCTTCAGTTTCCTTCTGTAAGAGCCACAAGTAACTTTACGAATGCTTGAGGCTCTACAGCTCTCTTCTGATAGAATCATGCTGGAGAATGTTAGCATCAATGACAATGAAACAGTCCTATTAGTGTACAAAAACAGAAAAAAAATGCCTCAAGGATTCCTCTGAGGCACAATACTCCTTAAAGTCGATGAACTATTAAAGTTACATCCAGCTTGGAAGTGTATGTTCATAGGTACTTTAACTTCCTATATTTGGTAGTATTTCCATAAGAAGAAATCAATAATAACCTGTTCTTATTTCCCATGCAAGACTGAGAGACCCATGCTTGGCTGGGTGTGAATCGTGTTGGTACCTGTGAGAGCTCTTAGGGCTTGTGGAGGTAGACAGAATATATTTACACAGCAAAGTTTCTTGTGACAGGCTCCTCAGTGGTGGTATGTGGCACAGTGCTGAAAGACCCCCAGGAATGATGGATTTCAGTTTGAGATTATCGGTGGTCTTTACAAAATCAGAAACTGTGACCCTGGACAACCAAACTGCTACAGATAAAAACAAAAACAGAGGCCCAAGGAAAATTTGACATAAAGATGCAAATCACTCTGCCTTTGTCCTCTGCTTAGGCAAACAATAGCAGTGAGTGTTGACAAGGCTGTTCTAGGAACTGATTCCATAAACACAGACTTAGGCAGCTATGGCACTTTGCAAACACAAGTTGAGACAGAAGATACCAAATACGTGATTTTTCTTACTCTGCATTTTAATATTAATCAGAGCAAGATGTGAAATGTTTTTAATAAGACAAAACTTGATGCTCTACAGACACAAACTGAAACTGGATTTTCTATGCAAGACCAATACTGGTTTAGGAGTTACTAGCACACAACAGAGAAGTCTTTCTCAGTATTTCCCTCCATAAATTCTTTAGAGTCTCATCCTTTGTCAACTAAATTGCAAAATGTTAGAAACAAAACAATGAAACCTTGAAAAAAACAGTAACACCACACACACACACACACACACACACACACACACACACACACATACACACCCCTTTTGGAAATAAGCAAACATAATCATTATCTATCACTATTTGTAAAGTCTATATGTACCAGCTATTCATTAATCAATGTTACTGGAAAGGCTGCAACAAAGCTTGGCTTCTAGTGGGCATTTTGCTTTGCAAGCTTTTTGGTTTTAGATACATTCTGAAGGCAATAATCCTTTTCCTCTCAGAATTATCAGTCAAAGTCAAAGTGATAGTCATGTCCTCTATAGGCTAAGTTATTAGAATATTTTTTTTATCATTGATGGTGTTATTTGGAAAGCTTAGGAGGTTCAGACCTGCAGGGGGAAGTACTTCACTGGGGGGCAGGCTTTGAGATTAAAGGCTCCATGCCATTTCCAGTTTACCCTCTGCTTCGTTCTTGTGGCTCATGATGTCATCTCTCATTCTCTCTATTCATGCCACAATGCTTGCTGTTCCTCTGCCATGCCATGATGTACTCTGATCCCTCTGGAACTATAAGGCCTTACATTGTTTTGTTCATGGTGCTTGTTCATAGAGTCAGAAAAGCAATTGAAATGCTATGTATATAAATTAACATGTGAATACCACCAATTTAGGAAACCAAAAAAATCCAGTTCATTTTACAAATGATTCTATGACATCAAAATGATAATTTACATGCAATGAAAATTGGGGGAATGTTTTTTTTGTTGTTGTTGTTGGTGGTGGTTTTTTTTTTTTTTTTTTTTTTTTTTTTTTTTTTTTTTTTTTTTTTTTTTTTTTTTTTTTTTTTTTTTTTTTTTTTTTTTTTTTTTTTTTTTTTTTGGTTGTTATTATAAGATCTTGTGTGTTAATGGAAATTCATAAAATTGAACACCAGTTCCTTTGGTCTTTGATTTATAATCCCGTTTCACTAAAAAGTGTTTTAATACATGAAGTGCATTTACAGGTTGGCATCAGGGGATTGCATCTGTTTCTTATATGATTTTAACAGTGATATATAGTAATGGGATGCCATCTATCCTTACCAAGTTGTATAATATGTCTTACCTGTAGCTTTAAGAAATCTTTCTGAGTGAAGAGGCCACCACCTGTAGGCAGGCAGGAACCCCAGTTGAGCAATAGGAACACCAACCCACCCACAAAACTTTCAATAAATGTCTATCTACAAGAATGGATGGGGAATGGAGGAAAGACTGAGGGAATTGCCAACCAAGAAATTGCCCAACTTGAGACCCATCTCACAGACAAACAACAATCCCTGAACCTATTAATGATACTCTGTTATGCTTGCAGTCAGGGGTCTAGCATGGCTGTACTCTAAGAGGTTCCACCTAGAAGTTGATTCAGAAAGATGCAGAAACACATATAGCAAATCAGTGTATGGAGCTTGGGGTCTTATGGATGAATAAGGGCAAGGACCGTGAGCCCTGTAGTGGATAAGAAGACCAATGGAGTAAACTAATCTGAACCCTTGGAGATCTCAGAGACTGAACCACCAACCAAAGAGCATAAACTGGCTTGATATAGGCCTCCCAACACATATGTAGCAGATGTGCTGCTTGGTCTACATGTGGGTCTGGGACAACTGGTGCGGGGGCTATCCCAAAAGCTGTTGCCTGTCCATGGGATATGTTCTTCAAGATGGGCTGCCTTGTCTGGCCTCAGAGAGATAGGATGCACCCAGCACCACATAGACTTGATGTGCCAGGGTGGGAAACACACAGGGAGTGCCCGCCTGTTCAGAAGAGAAGGGGAGAGAGTTGCTGGGAAGAAATGTGGGAGGGGCTGATTAGGAGGGGAAAGTGAAGGGGATGTAAAGTGAAGAATAAAAAGTAAGAAAGAATGAAAGAAAGGAAGAAAGATTCTGAATGTTTTATTTTCCCTAGTGAAGATTAAAAAAAAAATTCCTATAGCTTTGGTCAATCAAACACTCTACTCTGTCAGTGGAATTGCAGTTACTCTGTGTGGCATTAAGGACAACATTAAACATGTTGTCATGGCCATTGAATGGAAAAGCAACTTTTATAAAATTGGGCAGTTTGAAAATCATGTGCAGAGAAGAGCAGGAATAGTTTCACTAAGGAAGCCTGCCAGAGCCTCATGCCATATTTGACTTAGTTGTTGTGTGATAATCTGAAGAGATAGGAATCATGGTGATGTAAAACAAAATTTAAAACTTACTGCATTTTCTGCCGCCTGTGTGGCAGAGGATGGCCTTGCTGGACATCAGTGGGCAGAGAGGCCCTTGGGCCTGAGGGTGATTGATGCCTCAGTGTAGGAGAATGCCAGTGTGGGAGGATGGGAGTGGGTGTGTGTGTGTGGGGGGGAGCAGCCTCATAGAAGCAGGGAGAGAGGAGATGGAAAAGGGGGTTTCTGAAGGGGAGATCTGGAAAGGGGAAATATTTGAAATGTAAATAAAGAAAATATCCAATCGAAAAGAAAAAAAAGAGAAAAAAAAAGCCAATTCATTGCTTAGTTTTTTTCTTTCAAACATTTTAAATTTCTTAGAAAATACTATTTCTTAAAGGAAATAGAATTGGCCTGCTTCTAACCACTCTCAAAAAAGGGCAAGTAAATTTTATACATAGCATTCAAGTTCAGAGTGAACTAAAAACAGAATAGTTAGCAAGGACAGTAACTTCAAAGGCTCCGTTATGATTTTATCCCACTACAAAGTGACAGAATCCTACTAGACAGCTGAAGACTAAGGGTGTTGCCTTCATCTAAAGAGGATAGGATTTTCAGTATTCTGAGATGTATATTTGAAGATAGGGTATATCTTTTTTTTAAAGATAATATTCACTTTTCATGAAGTTCCCCCAAGGAGTACCCTGTAGAGAAATTTTAATCAAATAGCCATGGCTGCTTTGGCAAGGGATCACATCCAAAGATATGATCCTGCCAGAATTTGTAGAAGCTCTGGATTACAGTGTGTGATCTGGCTGAAATACAGACTTGCCCTTAGTACACACATCTTTAACAATGACAGTAAAGTTAATTTGTTTCTATAAAATGGAGGCAGCCATGTTTGAAAATGATGTCTAATTAAGGGGTACAGTGATTAATCAGAATGAATGACAGAATGAGTCAGAAGAGATAGGGTACACCAAACTCACAAAAGAAAAACACAGACAAGAGAGGCTACTGAAGAAGAGAGGGGGTTGTGGTGTGGTGTGTAGTTTTTGTGCATGGCATTTTGGCAGGGCAGTTTGGCAGAGACAGGTTACAGAAACAGTAAGCTAGATATAGATGAGGCAGAATAATCCAGAGAATGAGAAGGAGACAGAAAAGCCAGAGATCTACATCTTGATCCAAAGGCAGCAGGAGGAAACTGTCTCTTGTAGGTAGCTAGGAGGAACGTCAATTCCAGACTGGCTAGAGCTTCCAAGCCCCACAGTGATGATCTTCCTCCAAAATAGCCACACCTACTTTAACAAGGCCACACCTCCTGATATTGTCACTTCCCATAGGCCTAGCATATTGAAATCACCACAATGTTCTTTATCATTTAGTCTTCTGCTGCTTGGTATTTTGATTAGTAGGAGTGCCTTTACCTACACAAGATAAGCATGTAGCAGAAATCACGTACATATCTCAGAATTATAAGCAAGTAAAAATTTGGAGTTATCAAATCAGCTGCCACTTACCCTGTTAATAAATGATAAATAAATTTCCTTAACAAAGTTTATAAATAATATTTTCTTTATAGATGAAATTACTCTTTTTCTAAAGTTGGTAAACTTAGAATTTAAAAGTTAGGAGGAACCCCAATAATACACAATCCATCTAGTAGCTCTTATCTGTTCAATTCTTTAAAATAATTGATTTATTCTTATCCAGAAATTATTTAATTCATGCTCTGAAGCCTTTCTGCTAACATTATAAATATGACATTTTTATATTTATATGAATAAAATATAATCTATTCTTGGGAATAGATTGGATGGCTGTAGGAATGGAGAGACGTGCCATCTTTGATTCCAAGATTTGGGGTTGAATGACTTCAATGAATGGCCGTGCCTTTCATAAATTAGGAAACATTGGCAGGGAGCCAGTGGTTTCAGGGAAGACTATAAATTCATGCTTAGACATGTTGACTTTGAGTCACCTTTGAGATAACCAATAACTATCCAGATTCTGTTTAGAAATATATGTAACTCAGAAATGAGGTCCAGAGTCATATGTATTGTTATCTAAGGGCTAATTTATATCCTCTATGTAGAGGTCCACAGCTGTATATACCGTTATCTATTGGCTAGTATATACCTATATAGAGATTAAATTATGGAGAAGAACCAAAAGTAGTACAAAAAAAGACTTTACTCAAGGATAGACTTAAAACTATAAATATTTATTAAGAAAACTAAATGCTTGCAAAGTCGACATTGAAGGGAAAGGACAAGGATCAAATAAGTAAAATTAGGGAATGTTACATAATATTTCAGCCTTTCACAAATATCATGTGAAAGTCATTTCATAAAATATTTTAATAAAGGGGTATGATATTATATTCAAAGATAATGATGAATAAATAAGAAATAAATTTGAATATTGCTCATTATGCATTGGGGTTTAAGTTTCACTTCATTAGCTGAGAAAAATGAAGTAGCCATACAGATCTGACTGAAAAATTTTCAAACTTCATCTTTCATTTATTTCTTAGCCTCTTCAACCACCCCCAGAATCCAAATATTTACAACATTAAAGTGAACTATATTTTCTTTCCTCCAGATGTTAAATATTATTTTGATATGCCCAGCTATCTCTATTAATATTCATCTTGCATGTTACTAAATATTATCATAGGAGAAAAACAGTTCTTTGCCTACATTCAAAATCTTTTACCAAAACAATGTTGAACCTGATTTATCTGGGAGCCTGTGCTGATTTTAACAATAGAAAGAAATTTATCTACACAGCAAATGGACATTGACCTTGACATCCCAAAATAAATGTCCTGTAAAACAATTCAATCAGGCTATGTTATCTTTACATCAATACAACAGACAGAACTTTCTTTTTTTTTTTTTTTTTTTTTTTGATCTACATCGTGCGTGCTTTATTACCTCAGCTTAATTTTTTTCTTTTTATTAGATATTTTCTTCATTTACATTTCAAATGTTATCCAGAAATTTCCCCTTACCATCCCGCATCCCAGCCCTGCTCCCCTACCCACCCCCTCCCACATAATGGCCCTGGCGTTCCCCTGTACTGGGGCATATAAAGTCTGTATGACCAAGGGGCCTCTCCTCCCAATGATGGTCAACTAGGCCATCTTCTTCCATATGTGCAGCTAGAGACATGAGCACAGGGAGAACTAGTTAGTTCATGTTATTCTTCCACCTATAGGGTTGAAGACCCCTTCAGCTTCTTGGGTACTTTCTCTAGCTCCTTCCTTGGGAGTCCTGTGTTCCATCTAATAGCTGACTGTGAGCAACCACTTCCGTGTTTGCCAGGCACTGGTATAGCCTCCCATGAGACA
>LR749972.1:793100-813326 GCA_902729485.2 Mus minutoides
ATGGTAGCAATTCAAACAAAAGGGTAGGAAACTAATAAATATTTAGACCATGGTCAGTGGCTATTCTAAGTCACTGACCAAAAGATCAGATATTCAAATCACAAGTTTATTATAGTCCCCTGAAAACTTGAAAATCCAGGGAACACAACATTAAAAGATAAATGAAGAATTCTCAGTAAAGAAACCAACCAGAAAAATGCATGTGTAAATGACAAAAGACATTAAAAATCGAAGCCAAACACAGTGTGTTTTAGGATCTGGTTATGAACCTCATGTGTGTTCTATTCCCCAAGTGCTGGTCCTATTATTTTAAGTTACTCTCCACTATACTCAACATGTTTAGCAATAAAATATGAAAAAAAGTATTTATTTGGATAATGTCAAGAAAACATTCATGTGGTAACTTCAAAATTACTATTTTAAAAAGTGTAAAAGAAAATTATCTTCAAACTTAAATTTGCTTTACTCCAGGTTTCATACATTTTATTGAGTATCAAGCCCCTGTGAGTACTAAAGCTACTAGTTTCCATGAACAAGGCTATCGTGATTATACAGAGAAGCCCTACACAGGATGAACACTTTATGCATTGTGGCAATTCTGTCACTGTGAGTGAAGGCACTTTGTTGCAACAACTGTAATGAGCCCTTTTGTGCAAAAATCTTAGGAAGATTCTAAAAATAGCTTTGCTTACATTAGATGTGATGTGATATGTCTAAGATATATGTCAGAAACAATTAGGAACCTTTGCCATCTTTATGCGATGTTTTCTGTATCAAAAATGAGTAAAGCAGGCATAGAGGAAGTTGTAGTTCTTAGCATTTATTCATTCTCAGCTGAGGTTCAAAAGGACTGTCATGAGAAGAATGCATGCATGCTACTCCCTCAGTTGTTCTACTTGGTAAGGGTATAAGGAGGCCATACCTGCTTTCTCTGCCACTGGAGAAGAAAAGGTTAGTATGAATTTTCATCTTTCATAACTGTCATTGGTATGTTTGATCATCAAATCAATAAATGGACAAATCTGGAATAAGGCTTTGGAGAAAATCAAGGCAAATTTTTAACTTTAGGAGCTGAAGGGGTTTCCAACCCTATAGGTAGAAGAACAATACAAACTAACCAGTATCCTCAGAGCTCGTGTCTCTAGCTGCATATGTAGCAGAAGATGGCCCAGTTGGCCATTATTAGGAAGAGAGTCCCCTTGGTCATGCAAACTTTATATGCCCCAGTATAGTGGAACGCCATGGTCAAGATATGGGAGTGGGTGGGTAGGGGAGCAGGGCGGGAGATGGGGGGGTATAGGGGACTTTCAGGATATCATTTGAAATGTAAATGAAGAAAAAATATCTAATAAAAATTGGAAAAAAAACCCCACATCCTAGCTACCTAGAAGTCAGTATTCTGCCAGCAGCCTTCAGATGAAGATCTAGATCTCTCAGTTCCTGCTGTACATGTCTGCCTAGACACCACCATGATTCCACCTTGATGATAATGGAGGGAACCTCTGAACCTGTAACCCAGTCCCAATTAGATGTTTTCCTTGTAAGAGTTGCCTTGGTGTCTTTTCAGAGCAGTAAAACTCTGAGACACACACTCTTCAAGGTCCATATATATGCTTGCTTACCCCAAAGAAAGTGTATGTCTATAAGCTTACCCAGAATAAAGGTATGTGCACAAGCTAAAACAAACAAACAAACAAACAAATAAATAAATAAATAAATAAATAAAAGTAAGGGGATATGAAATTTTCTTCAGGGAAGTTACTGAGGCCAAGCATTTGTCAAGGGATGTTCCTGCATTCCTGCATAGAGAGCCAGAGAGGCCATTGTGTGAAGCAGTGAAAGTGAAACCTGGATTGCCTTGGAGACACCAAGATGTTGGAGCTCCTATAGCCATGGGATACCTACCATGGCTGCAGACCAGGTGTGATACCATCCCAAGAGAAAGAAGTGTACTGCAGTCAATAACACTGAAAGGAGTTGAAGATCTGAAGAGCACCACTTTGATATTGGAAATGAAGATGCTGACTTTGCCCCTGAGTTTGTTTGATTGATTGTTTTTGTCATACTTTGGGCCTTTGGGCCAGTATTTCCTATGCTTCCTTCCTCCCTTTATATATATATATATTCTGTACCAAAAAAATTAACTTTAAAGTTCAAAATCAGCCTTCTTTTCCCTAAAGTTTTAAGATCAAAAGAACAAGTCACAGGTCTGTGAGCTTTGGGTCTGGGGCAGACCTTTCACTGTAACACCTTTGAGGCCAAGGCAGTCATCAGGGTCTTCTGGACAGTTTATCAGGATCTTGTCTTAAAGCAAGCAAATTATAACCAAAAATAAAATTCAAACAGCAAACCCAGCATGAGCAGCAAACAGAAAATCAAAAGGCAATGGAGAAGGGATTATCTTGAACAGGACAAATGAAAATTATCTACTAATATAAAGCCACAATGGGAGTGGTTCCATTTATTGACATTTGTAGTAAAATTTTCATTATTAATATAGAATATTCTAGTTTCACATTATAGATAATTATGATACATAGAAAGGAAGAACAATAATATTAACCAATCTAACCCTCCCTAGAGCTCCCAGGGACTAAATCACCTACCAGAGTACAGATGGAGGTGCATTAGGCTCCAGCCACATATGTAGCAGAGGACAGCCTTATCTGGAATCAATGAGAGGAGAGGCCTTGGTCCTGTGAAGCCTTGATACTCCAGTTTAGGAAATGCCAGAGTGGTGAGGTGGGAGGAGGGGGTGGGAAGCACCCTCATAGAAGCAGGGGAAGGGCATGGGATAGGGGGTTTCCCATGGGAAAGGAGATAGCATTTGAAATGTAAATAAATAAAATATCCAATTAAAAAAAAATAAAAGAAACGGAAGAAAAGATGGTAGGGTTGGTGTCACAGATTTCATAGAGGAACATTGTTGGGATCTTGTGGCCCTGTAAAGACACATTCAGCAGGGGTGCTAAGGCAGACTGACAGCACCATTACATACTACATCTGTGATAAGTCTTAAAGCAAAATAAAGTGACTGGTTAGCCCATATGGCTGGGTAGCCCATGCAAGTAAGGATACTGGAAAACTTAGCATCTTATGTGTTGTATGTGAAACATCTCTGGAGGTCTACAGTGACTTTTTAATGTGGTATTAATATTTTTCCTTATTTCCTTCATGTGTAAAGTGTTTACTACAGTACTCTGAGTATAATTTCAGTGAGAAATGAGTAAGGTAATACTTATAAAGTGTTTAGCAATGTGCTTTGTTCTTAATAATTGGCATTTAAGTGGTGTAATTAAGATTGTCCTTATTATGCTCATTTACACATTCCACCTAAGAATTTATTACAATTCAAATTCCAGTTCCTTGTTCTTGTGATACTTGATGCTGTTTGGGGACCTAGAAGCCAGTTTGCTATCGCTGGCTCAGTATACGTTGTGATCAGGTTAGAAAAGTAATTTGGGTGGTACCCATCTGATCTACCTTAAGGGTTAGCTGTGCCCCATGATGAGTGGGCCCTGGCAGTCATTTTTTTTTTCTCATGGTAACCACATTCTGACAGAGGTCTGAATTTTTATCTTAGAAAAAGGTTTTACTTTTTAATTTTTTTCACCCTCCCTGTGCCCCAATGTAGTGGTGGAATCCTGCATCGGCTACTTCAGACACTCGATACTTTGACTCAGTTTAGGAGGTAGTTAGCTTAGATTTCTTTATCTCCAGTTAATGATGATATGGTGATTTTTCTGTCTCTGGACTAGATGCTAACTGTTACAACATACAAGATACCTAAAGCACAGGCTCACACAATTGATGTCTTGTAGGATTTAGAATCACAACCAGTTAAGATGTAGTGTCACCCACTTACCCTACTAGATTCACTCGCAATCTTTCTCAGCACTCTAAGAAGTTCATTTTAAATGCAGTTTATTACCAGACAACAGGGATCACCAGCCAGGAGCCAGGATGGAGGCGGTGAAGTGCAGTTCTCCAGCTCTCCTGATAGAATTGCTATAGTGTGCTGTTGATAAATGGCCTCAGTGCCTATTGAAGAACTCTAGACACTCTCTACTACAGACTATTTCCATTTTCTGATAACACTCTCTTCTATTTAAAACTAAAAAGATGGTTTAGCACTGCCATTTATAGCAAAACATTACTTGTACTGCCCCATATGGTTTTTCAACACCTTGCTACACCTTTGCAAAATGTCTCTTTATTAGATACTCCTTAAATTACCCTAACTTTATTGTACCATCTGTTGTCTGCAGGGACCTTGACCAAAACAATAATACTCTGTGCTCTCTGACTTAACTCATAATGCCTCATTGGTAACCAATTATCATGCTAAATACAAAGATTTACAGTCAAGTATTTTAACATTCCACCTATTTTTTGTTTGGAATTTAATCATCTAGATGGGCTAGGGTCATGATTTCATTGATGAAGCCTTTTATCTGAAAATCAGTGTTCAGATCCCAGAACCCATGCAAAAGACCAGATGGCATAGTGAGCTTTTGCAATCCTAGCACATCCCTGGAATGTATTGGCAGAAGGATCATGGGAAACTCAGGCCACTAGCTTGGCATTTGCACTGCCAACACCAAGAGATTCTCTGCTTCACACAGGTGGCAGGACACAGAAACTGTCTTCTTACCTCTACACAGTGCTGCAGCACAGACCTCTCTCTCTGTCTCCCTGCATCTCTCTCTGTCTAAGATTATCTAAAGAAGAAAATTCACCTTGATGGTGAGCAAAATATTTTAAATATATAGTTTATTAGAAAAATTACTATATTTGCTAATGTCTTCTAAACATGATTTCCCTGGGAGTACATTTCTTTAGACTACTTAGGTCTTTTCTCTTAGAAGGTGTCCTTTAGTTTATCACAATACAATGATACAGATGAGTGGGCATATGGATATTTGTGATGTAGGTAGGTAAGTAAGTAGACAGGTATGGTAGTATTAAAACATTGTGCCAATGTGTATAATAAATATGAGATGATTTTTCATCAAAACTCCTTGAAGCTGTATGCATCCAATTTTTAAAGTATGGATACATCATGTCTTTATACTCAACAGTGTACTTTTAGAATTAAAAGGTACACTGTGTACATTTAAAATTTTCATAAAGTTGTACTATGTTCTATTTCTACTAAGACTAAATTAAAATGTCCATTTTCTGTTACAATTTTCATCACAGTCTAATAAATAAGAATGTAACATAGTGACAAATTTACCCTTATTTCTCTTGTTCATAAAAGTCCCTTTTATAAAATTTTCAGAGTTGGAGAGATTCTTTTAGGCAAAGGGTCTTTAATGGCACTGACCAAAATGTGGAGTTTGAAGGAGGGAGTATAAATATCACCCCACGCAGATATAATATGACAGCTTCTCTTATTGTTCCCCTGAAGGAGGTAGAGAGCAGGGATAGATTACATTGTAGAGAAACAGCCTTAGTTAATGTGACCTTTGCTATGTGACAGAGGTAGAGGAGTTGAGTATAGGCTACTTGTAAGAGACATTCTCCTTAGGGTATGGCTTCCATCTCCAGCTGGCAGGTCTCAGGGTTCTGTTCTGCTTCCTGGCTTCTCTGTTTTCGGCTCCAGAGGTTTTGGTTCCTAACTGCTTTTCATACATTCACCATTTATAGTTTAGACCTGATTTCAATGCATTCTATTCAACAATAATTATTCACTTTTTCATGTCATTGGCTATTTTGGAGTAGTTATTTTCACAGAGTTTTGTACTAAGAAATGTAGTCTCTCTCTCCAGTGCATGTGCTAATATTTTTCTCTCAATTTGTTAATTTAATTAATTAATTAATTAATTTTTAACACAGTTTATGGTTCTTTGTCTTGATCATATTTTTATATGGTCTAATACGTTAATTTTCTGTGGTTTCTGTGTGTTGTTTTATATTTACAAATGATTCAATTTTGATATACTTTAAATTCTCCTAATTCAGTGCACATTATATTTTTATGTGTTTATATTTGGTACCTGTCATTTATTTCAATGTAAATGGAGATATAGTGATTAAATATTTTTCTAAAGTGTCCATTGATCATATATCTGTTTAAGAATATTTATGAAAAATCCATTTTCTATCATTATGTACAAGTTTTTACAACATCAATCAATATATTAAAAAGTACACATGTATACATATAGTTCACTTACAGGCATATTATTTTAATGTTTTGATAAAAGGTCTTAAATTGTAGCCCAATCTAATGCTACTTGTTATGTGACTCAGGCTGACACTGGACTAGTGGGTAATTCTCTTTCTTTGCCATTCAGGGAACTAAGATTACAGGTATGACCCTTCCTGACCAGCAGGGAGGTTAAAGTTTAAGAACCCTATTATATGAAAAGAAATGGCCACAGTGGACACTGATGTCTTTAGGAAAAGAGTTGACTTACAGTCTTGAGTCAGATTTATGATTACCTCATATGCTTCTCCCTCTTTGCTTCTGCATCTTCTTCTGATGCAATATTATACTTTCTTAAGGTTGTCCTATAAGAAAGTCTTGTTTAGTTTTTCCAATGAATTCAAGTTATGATGACTTAGAGTCTTTGTATATTTTACTGTATCTTCTATACTGATCTCATTCTCTTTTCCATATCATTCAGACTTCACCTGGGTTTTAATTCTTTTTTTTTTTCCTAGCACCTTTCCTGATCTTCCTATAGTCAAAGAAGGTGGACTATTGACTGTACAAGAACATTACCTTGTGATCAACTTCTTATGTGACAAAGCTCCATGGCAGTGACAGCCATGTTCACCTTGATTCTCTTTTCTTAGTTCCAAATAGTTTCTGGTATATAATGGATGGTCAGAAACTACTACCATACACATACATTAAATTTATAGCAAAAAAATATATGTAGCACACCTCAATCATAATCTGAGGTTTTTAATTTATTTTTAAACAAGATCTTGTGTACCAAGAAAGAATATATCAGCTTTTTAATCGAGTGTTCTTTGACCTACTTGAACAAAACCAGCAAAAAAGTTATTTTGTCGAAGTGGCTTTGGTCATGTAGTATCATTTTAATTTAACACTATTTCTGAATAGAAAACCTCTTGTTTTCTTAAGAGTACAATGGATCATCATTTTCATATAATTATATGACTGGATAGTTCACTGTATGTGTTCTCATATTTAATATATATTTATCAAGAAAAGTATAACAGCCTATGTATGCTTAATAGTCAAAAAGCTTGGGGACTCTTATGGAAGAATAGGAGGAAAGATTGCAGGCCCCAAAGAGGATAGGAACTCCACAGGAAGAACAACTGATACAACTAACATAGACCCTTGGGGCTCTTAAAATAAAATAAAATAAAATAATATAAAATAAGAGTATAACAAAACTGAGATATATCATAGGTTCAAGTCATGTCAAAGACTTGGACAAAAATTTCTTTAAATGTTTTATCTCATAATTGTAGACACCTAAGTAACAGCTGATAAGAGTGTAAAAATATTGCATCATATTATACCCTGTAACACTATTCAACCACAATAACCAATAGGGCACAGATACATGATACACCATGTAGATGGCATTGTAAAATAGGCAACTAATTCCTGTCTCCTCCTCTCGCTGCAACTGGGTAATGCTAGTTACACAAAATTGCTGAAGAGTCAAGGCCCTAAGAGACAGTGGTATTCAGACAATGGAGCAGGACTGACTGCAAGTGGGCAAGGGGAGATCATTTTAGGATGATAGGACGGGAAGGTTTTAATAACATGATGATACTCAGAACTGCATAAATCTGCAAAAACCTCTGAAGGATAAATGTCACAGGGTGACTTTTATAGCAAATAATTTACACCTCAATAAAGTGCTATGTAAAATCACTGAATCACTTCCTAGCAAATTTTCTATTAAAGTATAAATTAGCAAAAGTTCCAGAGGATATTTTGGTAAAACTATATCAAAAGCCTCAAGATTATAATTCTCTTTGATATAGCAATTGAACATCATGAGTGTTTTACTTAGGAAATAACATACATTATAGATGTGTCACACTGAAACATAAAAATGTCCATCTAAAAATATTCTTTGTTTTTAATATTCTCAGACTGTACACTTGGGCTTATATCTATGTGGTGTCTTGATCAAATATGCAAATTTTGGTCTAGAATGAATATTAACTATAAGATAAATTGAAATTAACCTAATTAATGTTCAAGGAGGTGTTAGTACAGTGTTAATTCTCTTCTATTATTGATTTTGCTCTTGTAAGTTGAAATAGTTCTTTTTTTCTTTCCTATCTACCAACTTTACCAACCTATATGCCTATGCCTACAGAGATTTTTTTTCCTAGTATATGGTGGAGGTGGACATATAATTATTAGGCATTGGTGTGCGGTCACTTGACACACTGAACATTGATCTGTTCTGTTCATACAACTTGGTATCTAGTTTGTTCTCAATTCCTTGGGTTGATGTTTGTGAGATACTTTAAAACATGTCAATTAAGATAATAGATTATAAATTGTAAAAGAGAAACAAGGTAAAAGGAACTTGTACTGCAGACCAATTGATACAGAACCTCTGTTAATGAGAAAGAGAAGTAAGTTTTGTTTTATCTGAACCACTACTGACTTTGTATCGCTATGCAATTCATAGTAGAAATTCCTATTCCAGGATAAAATATGATATTAAGTGACATTTTATCACTAACAATTTAGAATTGAAAAACTAAAGGTTGTAAACACAAAAACTTCTTTATTTCTTGTGCATAGCTGTACCTGAGTTGTCACTGCTCCATCAAGCTATAATATCATTGATAATTTGGATAGCACTGAAACAGTCTGCATAGTTAGGATATTTGAGTGTAAAAATGTATTAGATATCTACACTTAAACAGCCCTCATTTATATTTATACCTGGCATCATATTCTAAATAATAATGTTATTTTTCAATATTGGTAAATATTTTTACTAAAGAACACACACATTATTTTCATAATAAGGGTCAAGAATGGAGTCATGGGGAATAAAGACTCGTGAACATTTTTTTAGAAGTTCTTTAGCTCAGAACACTGGTCTAAAAGAAATTGTTATTTCTTGAGAAGAACTCGATACTAAAACACGGAGAAGGTCCACACCCCCTATTCTCACTCAAATGTAGTACAATAAGTAATGTTGACTGATGATAATAAACAAATATGTTGAGATACCTTTTTGTACCAAGACCCACATGTGACTCATCCACTACACACACACAAATAACCACATGCACCTTTGTGATTCGACACTTTTCTCATGTGACTCCCCTTAACCTTCAGAGTATAAATTGTCTGATTCTCTGAATAAAGTTTGTTACTTCATGACACTGTGGTTGGCTTTGTTTATCCATTCTCTCAGGTCCTCCTACCACTAGAGGGGTGACATATTGCATTGGAGGACTCTAACTTGCATAATCATGAACATGACTCCATCTCTGTACCTAGAGCACAAAAAAAATCTACATCCATGACCAAGAGGTGTTCCCTGTTACAAGGATTTCTGTCTGTTCACATGAAAATATACCTTTGAGTCCAGGGAACCTATCTAATGTGTAGCAGCAACTGTACTGTATAAATACTGTAAAAAGCCAAGATTCATACTTCAGTAGACAGTTGCAGCTAGCTGATTAGAAGATAAATTATCAGAACCTTTGGAGTTATTTTCAAATAGGCCAGGCAAGTCCTGTAGATGGCAAACATGATATGGAGAAAATTAAATGCATCTTTTGACCTAAATAATCCATTAAGTTTCCTACTTAGTGCAAAATTTACATTTTTCTGGTATTATTTAAGTCCAATAAAGTTCAAAGGCACTGTTAACTTCAATTAAATTGCTTTTAAACTTTATTTTTCTTACTTTTGAAAATGCTATTGCTTATGAAATGCCAGGTCTACACTAGCTAGATTAATGCCTGTCTTACAATAACAGTTTTTTGTTTTTGTTTTTGTTTTTTGCTATGAAGAGACACTATGACCAAGGCCACTCATAAGAGGAAACATTTAAATTGGTTGCTTGCTTATTATTTGGGAAAATGTGTCCATACACATTATGTAAGTAAGTGTGGCAACTGGAAGACAGGTATGGTGATGGGGTGATGGAGCACTGACTGAGACCTTATATCTTTGTTGGTAATAGAGAAAGAATGAGAGAGAGAGAGAGAGAGAGAGAGAGAGAGAGAGAGAGAGAGAGAGAGAGAAGACTGGGCCTGATATAGGCCCTTGAAATTCAAAACCAACACCCAATGACACATCTCCTCTCATTAGGCCACACCTCCTAATGCTTCATAACAGTTCCACCAACTGGAAACTAAACATTGAAATTTCTGATCCTATGGGGAGGTTTCCTTATTTTAAATATAACACATAGTTAGCTACATTAACTAAATATTCATTGTTATTGTATGCTATTGTTGAAATTGCTCCTGTTTAGCTATTTTGGAACCCCAAAAGATAATATTGGGGTTCTGTTGTTTGTTACTTTTGCTGCTGCTGCTGCTGCTGCTGTGTTTTGTTTTGTTTTTTTAATAAGACATGTTCAGGGCAAGTGAAATGCCTCAATAGTTGATGCACTGAGTGTAAAGCTGGACAATCTGAGTTTAAGGTCCATTAATTCATGGTAGAAGGAGATAACTAGCTCCTAAAAGAATTCATTTCACCTCTGCACATGTACTATGGCATATGCTCATCCTTGTACACATATCAGACATTCCTCCATACACACAACACCAGCACTACTGTGACCATCATCATCATCATCATCATTTTAAATGTACACACTCATAAAGGAAAACAAGATGCTTAGTAGAACCCAGAAGAGTTTTGTGTCCTCCCACCCCTCCCAGCACCTGTTGTCATTTGTTTTCTGAATGACAACCTTTACAATTGGGATAAGATAGAATCACAAAGCATCTCACATTTGTATTAAGGCTAAGGTAATTTTTACTCTAAAGGCTTTGTGGCAATTTGAAGATTATTTATGATAGCAGATGCAGCTTAAATATACCTCTCCTAATATATTTTCCATGCTGGTATCACATACTGTGTAGAGAATATTGACTTAATATACACAGGAACAAAAACCCCATAAATTGTAGTATAGAAATAATGGAGATTTTTATATCTGTTTTTATTATTAAAATGATGACAAGGCTGGTAGAGAATCCATGGAAGAGTCATGGCAAACATTTACTGTTACAATAAGAAATGTTGAGTTTTAAAACGCATGCTTTTGACTCTCTACAGACGGGTAATTTGGTTCAAAGGAAAGCAAGGCTGGTAGACTTAGTCCTTTGGAGAGTGGAAGACAGCCAGTTAGACTGAAAGATTGTGACTCAGAAGTTTTGTAACAGAGAAAGCTGAAAGGTCAAAAAGTTCACATTTATCTCAGAGTGGAAGCACCATATGCCTAAATGACATCAACAGGATCCTCAGAGACAAAGTACAGATGCTGAACATTTATTTACATGCCTTTAGGTTCTGCTCATTGCCCTGAAAGCAAAGCTGTCTTGTCAGCGAACACGCATAGCCATGGAGTTGGTAGCTTGAATGTGACAGGGAAGGCAGAGAGGTCTGTACACTTTCTTTACCAACCATTATAATTGCCCATAAGCCGGTGGGAATTGAATGGATTGTCCCCATAGCACAGAAAGAAACATGACCCCGTTGGCAGTGCCAGGCTTCTCCACCTTCCTTGTAAAATGTCATACATCTATGATTATTTCTTTTAGTCCTCTCTCCATGCTTGGATAGAGTCAGTCAAACATTCACTAGCTGTACCCCGTTGAAGCAAAAATAAAATGTAGTTGAAGTTTCAAGGATGCTTGCTCTTGCATGAATAATGGTAGCAGCCACTTGCCTCAGCAAAACAACAGCAGGCGAAACCTGGCGAGTTGCACGTATTTATAGATGACCCTGCAGGATTTCTGCTGTGAGGCTGGAGTCTGTATGGTGGACATCAGGCTCTGTGTGACTGTGCCTTTGAGGTCAGTTGTAGGCAGCTGCCTGGGTTTCTATGTATGGCCTGGAGAGCAGCTGGCAAGTTTCAAGACTAGAGCATTAAAAATAAGTCTGTGTCTGCTACAGTCTAATAATTAGGATGAGAAATGATAGGACTGAGTGTAAGATGTCATGGTCTAGACGTTGGGGAAATATTTCCTGAGAAATGATTTTGTGTCAAGTTGTACTTATTAATATGAAAATATTTAATTATTTTTGTGGTCTGAATAACAAGTAGAACAAAAAGATCAATGCAATAAAGTTTATAATTTAGATTATGTGACTGTCTCATTGATTAGTACTTTAGCAGAAAAGCAGATGGGCTCTGATTAGGGTTATAAATATAGAAATGTATTGATTACCTGAATAAAACTCCTTGAAACGAACTCTGTCTGAAGCCAATGCACCTTTCAAAAGAGAGAAAGATGGGGCTTGTCCTTCCAGGCTCCAACTAAGTCTGCGGAGTTGATGTCTCCATAAATTTCAGAATTATATTGACCTCTTTCCGGACTGTCCACAAACAAAAAATGATTCTGTTGAATAGCATTTGGAGAACACACAAAACCCCGTTTTCATCCTGGATGGCGGTGCATGTTGTCCACGTTAAAGAATCTGAAGTAGCAGTATAAATTTTGGAATGTTTTGCTTGCAGAAAGCTGGATTTTTTTTAAGGCAATTGTGAATATTTTGGGGTACAACCATTTCCGGTCCTTCCCTTCAACTTCCCATCTTTTAAAGTTGTAACATATGAGTTGATTTGTACTCTCTGGCATTTCCATCTGCTCCTCTCCTCCCATCTTTGTGTTTCTTCTCACATTCATCCTCTAAGTTCCAATAGCACTGTGATCCTGTAGAGCCTCAGCCCATCCCAGGAGCCTCTTCTGGGGATCTGGATATTGTCTAGCAACAGTATTCCTTCCTTTTGTCACAGTGCACTCTTTCCTTGTGACACAGAAGTAGGCACATCAGTTCTCCTAGGAACAAGAGCACACTTGTAATAAAATGATAGTTGAGTGAAACATAGAAAATCTAAAAGAAGCAGAAGCACTTCTACATAAATTAGCCTCCATGGTCCAGACAGACTTTTGCTAGAATATCCTGTACTGGAAAATATCTCTATGATATCTTCATAAGGACAAATTCTAAAAACCCTTTAAAGATCCAAGTAGACATTACTTAATAAACTTTAAAGCTGTCATAGTTGCCAGACCCACTCAGTCTCTGCGGTAACTGGGCTCCTCCTCCTGCCTGCCAGTCATTTCATCCTGGTTAAGAGAGAAGTGAGTCAAAAGTAATCTGGGATAAATAAATTAATTCATGCTAGTCTGTTTCTACCTCTCTCTACTGCTATTTCTTTCCTTCCCTGCTTCTATATCTCTCTTTGCATGTATATTTTTATGTTGTAGAAGTTACACACACACACACACACACACACACACACACACACACACACACCACCTATGTTAACATGTGTATGCAGGAGTGTATGCACCTTTGTCCATTGGCATGTGGAAGATGGAGATTGACATTAGTGTCTTCCTTCATCTCTCTCCACTTTATACACCGAGGTAGGGCCTCTGGCTGAGCCCCTAGGAGAACCATTCAGCTTGTCTAATTAGCCTAGATTGCTCTGGGATTCCCTGCTGCCAATTACAGAGTCCTGGGTGAACATGCAGGCTACCAGGTAGGCAAGTCTGCTGACGATCATATCATCACTACTCACTCCCACTGAGCCATGTCCCCAGACTCACAGACATCTCTATTTTAAACATGAATATTAAAAATTTTAATTCTAGTATCTACTTTATTACTTTATATCAGTGTCTGAAAGAGGGTTTTCAGGTACTGTTTTTGAGAATTATGGGAAATTAAGATTCTAATTATAGAATGAAGCTGGAGGAAACATGGAAAATGAAAAGGTTAAGTCTGAAGTTTCACATGCATTTGTGTCCGTTGATGATAGCCAATTCTCTTGAATGCTTATTATGTGCTTAGGTGTATAGCATGTTAGAGGTTACAAGCATAGTTTTAGGAACTCAAGAATCACTTCAGTCTGAGACTTTTGAGGTTACCTCTGTAGGATGCATGATGAAATGGAGACTTGGTTCTGTCTTCTAGAGTACTGCTACATGACAATCTCTTTAGAGATGGACAGCAAGTCAGATCCAGGCCAGACTACATATCAGTGTCATGGCAGAGTGAGATCTGAAACTCTAGTTCCTCACAGCCACCAACACATTTTTAGAGGATTAAAAATATTAACATTTTTACAGATGAATGCTGTGTACCATAGGCCATATTAAAATATGAGGAAAAATTGAATACTTATACTACTTACATTGTTACAGAAGAACAAGGAAAGAATATATAATACTTATTTTCCTTTATGATTAACTTTGTAGTTTCAAAAGCACCTCTTTTGTATTTGCCACTAAAATGAGACAGAAAACCCTTCAGAAGTACTTAGTAGCAAATGCCATCTTTCCCATAGAGGAGTGGTTTACTTCAGTCAAATAATTCAATTCTCTCTTATTTTCTTTGTAGCTGAGTTTATTTTCTTTTTTTCTTCTTTTTTTTTTTTTACATGGATTCATCTGTAATTTATTTTCTTTTTTTTCAATTTTTTTATTAGATCTTTTTTAAGAAAGGCAAATGAATGGTTTGTATTAGTGATCAATTGTTATTTAATTAGTTAATTTTTTGCTATCATATTGGGGTGTTGAAGAAGAGAAAGATTTGATTTTAGTCTCCATGAGCAGTCTGTACCATATATATCTGGATATACTTTGGGTGGAAATGACTGCATTGTAAGAGAACTCTTTACTTTGAGTGTGAGGAGTGCAAGAACAGAAACTTAAAAAAAAAAAATGCCAAAAGGGACAAAGATGTGTCTAAGCTACCCTAGCTGTCAATTCCCTATCAGGATAGCAGACATTGACCTCTGTGAGACACATCAGGAGATACTAAGAATTCTATGGAAGACACTGTACCAAATGACTGATGGACACCTCGGACTCTTAGGGACCAAAACTGAAGAATGACAACGTTCTCCCTCTACGTTCTGTGGATCCCTTACCTAGTTACACTATCCACCTGTCAAAGCCTTTTCCCATAGAAGGGTTTCTTTTCTTTGCTAATATCAGCAGCCTGGTACTAAACTTAAACATTTCTGGTCTGTGTTTTCAAACACTTATAAGCCTTCAGGAATAATTTATGATTTAAAAATGTGAAGCGAGAGGGATGACTGGCAAGTACAGGAAATAAAAGGAACTCACCATCACCCACTGAATGAGTGAACAATTTGAGCAGGCATTGCTTCTGAGCATTGCCATACACTTCTTTGCCCACTCCCTGTTCTCATGAACTTGAAATCCCATGGCTGTCAAAATAAAGTCTGTTGTTTTGTTTTCTAACAACCCCAATGGTACTCAGTTCTGAAAAGGTGTTGGCTCATCTTATATTCAGTTATGTGTAATGGTGAAATCATCTATACCTCATAGATGATTTTAATGATGGCTTACTGTTAAGATGTTAATCCATATCGATCTCTGCTGAATTTTTGCTTCTATTCTTCGTTCTGTTTTTTTTTTTTTGTATGTTGTACCTTTCTTGTTTGAAATTTTGCTTGATAATGTCATTTGAGCAAACAAATTTAGAACTCTGTGTAATCTGTGAGCTATTTTTCAAATGTACAGATATTATGTAATATAGTACAAAATTTTAAGTTTAATAATAAACATAAAGTCACTACCAATCTTACCTTAATAACAATAATACCATTTTCTGATCTTGTCATGTCTTGTTAATAACTTTCCTATGACAATTAGCCACTACTGTGAATTTCATATGAATCATTCTATGTGTTGTGTGTATGTGTGTGTGTGTGTGTGTGTGTGTGTATACATACTTAGCTGGAATTCACTGATTTAACTAGATAAGTTGGCCAGCAAGGTTGTGGGATCTTTTTCTTTCTAGCTCCAACACACACACACACACACACACCTGCACACAGTCACACATATATTCACATAAACACCTACACATATTCACACATTCATACTCATAAAGATGCAAACACACATAGGTACTATTTGAACATTTACTGATTTACATGAAGAGAAAAACTTTAGATTATGGTCTGTTAAGCATTTTAACTGCCTTCCAATCCATGAAAATTATATGTCATTCTACCTAAATCTTTTACATATATTTTGTGCTTTTATTTATTTTAGTTCCATTCATCTCTCTATTTTTCTATTAGATATTAAAATAAGAAGAGAGATTTTTCTAATTTATTTTTAATTAATATTAATTTATGTTTTTACATTTTGTATCTCTAAAACATGAGGAGTGCCTTCCTAGATATATTTTCTAATTCTGACATTGTCATCATGAAAACACTATTATTATTGTTTTATTATTTTACATTAAATACAGTATTTTATAGTCAAAGTCTTTTTGTGCAGCCTAGCCTGATTGCCAAATTATTGCAATCCTCCTGTCTCTGGCTTTCAAGTAATGGGGTTACAGGTATGTGTTCTCACACCTAGTTTAAATATTTATTCTAAAATTTAATATCTTTAAGCTGTTTTTATAAATTTATACCTCTGTGCATGATGTATGGGCACATGTACTGTAGCATGCATGTAGAGGTCAGACTTCAACTTTTAAAGTTGCGTCTCACCATTATATGGATTCTGGGCATTAAAATCAGATTATGAGCATGTGCTACAAGCATCTTTAGCTGATAAGCTATCTCACAGATCCTTGCTCTGCAATTTCATTTGATTATTTTCCCAGTCACTCTCATAATATCATTATTTTTAAAGAAAAATTTCAATTGAATCTGTTAATGTTTTATAGTTTTATGGTATTTTTATTACCTAATTAAAAAATGTCTGATGTTATTACCTTTCTTAATTTCTGCTGAGTCTGATTCATGGTATGTTTTGTAAGTAGGTCTTTAGCATAGCCACATTTCATTGAACTTAGTTTGTGAGAAATCTAGCTCTAACTTACTAATGGTTTCTTGTGAAATGATCTGATTTGTTCATTCAGGACCCAGAACTTCTATTGATCTGATCCTGAAAGAAAAATGAAAGGATCTAGAGGGAGGATGCCCTTCAGAGTGTTCTCATTTTAGTTCATTATTGTTGTAATTTTTATTGTTTGCTTTGCATACATTTTATCCTTTGGGGATGTTTCATATTTGTCATGAGCTCATCAATATCTTTTAATTCATCTTCTACCCTGATTTTAATAGCATACTATTGTGCCACATGATTTACAGATTAGAACCTTGTCTTAGGGTTTTATTGCTGTGAAGAGACACTATGACCATGATAATTCTTATAAAGGCAAATATTTACTTGGAGCTGGCTTACAGGTCAGAGGTTCAACCTAATACCATTCTGGTGCGAAGCATGGCATTGTGTATATAGACTTGATGCTGGAGGAGCCAAGAGTTCTATATCTTAATCCAAAGGCAGCCAGAAGGAGACTACTGTGTTTCACATTAGGCATAGCTTGAACATATATATTCCATCAAATCCCCACCTCTACAGTGACACACCTCCACTAAAAATGCTATGCCTCATCCAATAAGGCCACATCTCCTAATAATAGTGCCAGAACCCATGGGCCAACCATTTAAATACATGAGTCTATAGGAGACAAGTCTATTCAAACAATCATAGTCCCGAATTCTCTGAAAATTAGATATTAGTATTAACTGAGGACCCAGCTATACCACTCCTGGGCATATACCCAAAAGATGCTGCAACATGTTAATTACAAGGACACATGCTCCACTATGTTCATAGCAGCCTTAATTATAACAGCCAGGAGCTGGAAAGAATCCAGATGTTCCTCAACAGAAGAATGGATACAGAAAATTTGATACATTTATGCAATGAAGTACTAGTCAGCTATTAAAAACGACGACTTCATGAAATTCTTAGGTAAATGGGTGGAACTAGAAAACATCATCCTTAGTGAGGTAACCCAATCGCAAAAGAACACACATGGTATGCACTCACCGATTCCTTGTTAGGGTGGTGAGGAAATGAAGAGCAGTCAAATCCAAAGGCACACATGTAGAAGTACTAGGATTAGATAGTTAAGGGTCTCTGATAGAGAATCCCCAAAGTCCCCTACCCCATCTCAGGGAAGCTTGGGATATTTATTATATACAGTCTCGCAAGATGTTCTCTTTGCATACAGCTGAACAGGAGGTAGGTTTGGCTTATCTTGGAAGGAGCAATCTCTGGAGGGAAGCAGTTTGGGGGGCCAAAAATATATGTGGGGGAGAAAGTTATGGTGGATATGGTGCAATGGGCTATGCACAGACAGCCTGGTCTCCAGTTAAGCTTAGGTTGGGACCTTGTGGGTGGTAATTTCCACCTACATGGGATGGAAGGCTTTTGATCATGTGACCTGGACCCCTACCTCCTGTTGAAGTTACTGTCCCCATAGCCCCCACAGCCCCCACAGCCCCCACAGGAGAGGTCTGTGGCTATCAGTCACATAGACCATGTCCCAAGCTTCTGGCATTCTAGCTAGACTCCACCCCCACAGTTACCTGACTATAGCCAGGTATGCTCCTCCCCATAGTTACCTGGCAACAACCTGATAGCCCAGCCCACTATAAGATGGGCTGTTTGGCCCTCCTTGCTCTCTTTAAGCTTTCTTACTCTCTAACCCTCCTTTTCTATTTTCCTTCCCCACTCTCTTCACGTGGCATGGCTAGTCTCTTTCTCTCTTTCTAACTTCTCTCCTTTCTCCCTGCCTTTCTACAATAAAGCTCTAAATCTATAGACTGCCTCAGATTATTAAGAACTGCCTTGCTTGAAGGATGGGATGGGCTTTCTCCTAAGGAGACATTCCTAACCTCTGGCCAGAAGGCCATCCTTTCTCTAGCCATGGACCTGACCAAGGACTCTTGCCCTAGTGGGAACTATCCAGTGTTGCCTCTCTCTTTACCCTTTCTTCCTTTTATCCCCTGGCTGAGTGCCACCCAGGGGCCCCTATTCTATTCTCACCTCCTCCATTGTATACAGCCTGGGATGCTGGAGGTTGACAACCTGGTACCTGGGCTGCCCTTGTCCACCACCTGCCATGTGGGATCCGTGGCTTAACACAGCCAGATGCCCACCTGGGGCAGTGTGGAAAGTGTTCACAGTCTTCCCGCATCTGCTGGCCTAGAGCACTGGAACTCTGGTTGATGTAGGTTCTCTCCCACTCCCTTCATTCTCCTCATGCCCATGGCCCTGCAGGTGGATATTTTCTTCACACTATCAACATTTGTATTTGTGCCATGGTAAGGCTTTGCCATCCTTCTGAGACTCAATTCAGGGATGCTTTCTCATGCCATGGATCTGAGACACTAGGGTACTTGATATAGATATGCCTGTCACTAACACAATTACTGAGGACTTTACTCACTCTTTACAGAATTAGAATAGGAAAAGTCTTTCAAAATAGCTTCTTGACTTTTGTACTTCCAGAAACCAAGTCCAAGTGAATAGCATTGACTTTGGTACCCATTAACTGAATGGCATCCTTCATTAACAAAGAAGGTAAATAGGAGGATATAACTATAACTTGTGAGATATGCAAGTGTTGAGAGTGTGATTTTGTATATGATTCAATGTAAACAAATAATTGTATGCCTTACTTTGGAACAATTTAAATAAATATTTTCACCTATGTGTTTCAATAATAAAACAGGGAGGCAATTTTCTTTAAAAAATGTCCTTATACTATATTATTCTTCTAAGATAGTGATTTTTAACCTTCTTAATTAAAGGAATTTTAATAGAGTTCCTAAAGTTGTGGTGACCCACAACCATAAAATTATTTTGTTATTTTATCACTGTAATTTTGATACTGTTATGAATCATAATGTAAATATTTGATATGCAAGATATCTGATATGCCACCCCTGTGAAAAGTTCTTTAGACCCCCAGATTGAGAACTACTGTTCTAAGTCAACACCTTTCCATTTCTTATTCATTTTTATTTTTAATGTTTTTATTTTGTTCTATCATGCATGTTTTTTTTTTTTGCCAGATTTTTTTATAATATAAAAACAGCCAGTCTGGAGTATTTTATCATTCAATACAGAGTTACTCTTCTTAGTTTTTAATAATTTTAGAAACTTTTAAAATTATTTTAAACTTGTGCATGTTGTTCTTCCTCTTTT
>LR749972.1:817147-896857 GCA_902729485.2 Mus minutoides
GCTGAACTTAGTTTCCCATCAGACACCTGCAGGCATAAGAGAATAGTCAATGTTTTATAACAAAAGCAGTATGGAAGAAGTGGTCATTTTAGACCAACTGCTTTTGGTATGTTTGGATTGTATCTTCCTTTCTGCTTTTTGTTTCTTGTTTATCTCACCTGTTCTCAGCTCTGACTTTCATCTTCTATGATCTGTTGTCATTGTTCCTGTTATCCATTTTTATATCCATGAAAACTTTATTAATCATATTCATATTTAGTTTTTATTCATTGGGGTTTTCTAAATAATTTTTGGTTTATCCTATTTCATATATGGTTTGGCATAAAGAGTATTTTTTAATTTCTCCCTTTATTTCATTGTTATACATTGTTATTCATTTTACTTCTATGTTATAGCTTCAAATAAGTTATTTACTTTAATATATTTATTTTTAAAGAGAGATTTAAAATAAAATATTATCTATATATTTATTTAATTTTCTCCAAGTCTGCTACACTTTTAATCTTTATATTGTCATATTTTCTGGTCTAATACTTTTTCTACTTAAGCAACTTGCTTTCACTTTCTGATTGCTAAGATTTGTTTTGATTCATTTAGGTGTTTGTTTTCTTTCAGGAGTATTGTTGGTTTTACTTTCATCTGTGTTTTGTACTCTATGATTATATATCTGAGGTCATCATTAACTTGTTTATATATAGTGTGCTTATAGCTTGGATAATCTTTAATATTTTATTTCCTATTTGTTTCTGTTAAGTTAAATTTTAATTCACCCAGTATATACAATTCTTCATGCTTACACAAAATATGGTCTGAGGATATAAGATTTGTATTTTTTTATTATTTTTCAATTTTAACCTATTATTGTTTTACTCTCCAATAGTCCCACTTTTTCTATAAAATTAATATTGCAATTATATATGTTAGACTACTTAACAATAATCTTATGTGTTGTTTCTTCTTTTCAATAATTCTCTGTTTTAAAGATTAAAATTAATATAAATATATATTCTGATTTGATGACAACCACAATACATTCTGTTTGCAAAAAGAAAATATTGAAGGAAAATTTCAAATCTGACATCCCAATTTTCATCTTTGTCATGTCATTTCAGTTACTTAATTTTCAGCTTTCTGTTAAGGTCCCCATCTATTTATCTAAGTTTTTATAATTTCCATTAGTCTCATGAATGTTCTCTCCAAATATTAGGAGCAATAAGTTTCATATATGAGGAGTCAGTAGAATGTTCTCAAATTACTCAGAAAGAATCTCCAAGAAAAGTACTAGCCTCACTTTCATTTCCTCATGGTTTCTCAACTTTGTGAGTATGAAGTATCTCATGTTTCTGAGTTCTCTCTGCATTTCTGTCTGTCTCTGTCTCTCTGTCTTTCTCTCCATGCCGATCTCTCTCTGTACTCTTTCATCACATCCTGGCATTGGAAATCTCCTGGATAAAAACCAAACTGATATGGACCATATTCACTTCAAAGTAAAAATCAATACAAACCAAGTCAAAGGCTGCAGTAAACTATTCATAGAGTTGGGAGTCAGAGAGGATATGGTGCAGAATTCAAGGTGGTTAGAAGCTTCAGCAAGACAAATGAGTGATTGAGTTCATTCCAAATAGGTTTGCATGATAGTCCTCTGGTATAATCTGCAGAAGAAGTTGCTTTTATGTTCTAGCTAGGCTGCAGGCAAGTTCTACAGACACTTGTTGGGTCTCTGACTAATCTTTCATCACACTTAAATGTCTGCACAGGGATGTGCCTTTAGTTTCCAACTCGTTTGCTTCATTTTCCAAAATCAAAGTAATGAAGTAGAAGCATTTACTTTCTCTGAAATGAAATGAAATGAAATGGATATAGGCACTTATTTGCTATAAAGACTGACAACCTTACTTCAATCACTGGGTTCCACATGATCAAAATAAAGAATCAATCAGCACAGATGCACACATGTGTGGGTGTGCACATATGCATACAATAAAAATGTAGTTAAAGAATCATGCTTCTTAAAAAAAAAAAGAAAAAGAAAGAAAGAAAGAAAGTGTCTCCAGAGCCGGGCATGGTGGCTCAGGCCTTTAATCCCAGCACTCGGGAGGCTGAGGCAGGCAGATTTCTGAGTCCGAGGCCAGCCTGGTCTACAAAGTGAGTTCCTGGACAACCAGTACTATACCAAGAAACCCTGTCTCAAAAAACTAAACAAAGAAACAAAGTGTCTCCAATCTCTAGATAACTGAACATGTATATGAAAAGTATCAGTATTTCCACAAGTCTTCAAACCAAACATCAATGTGATGTTTCATTAATTTCAACGTTTAAAAAACAGAAAACTAAAACTCAAAAGGTCATTTAGGAAATATTCAATAAAGCATCTTTAGCAACATGTCTAAGGAAGAAGTAATGCATTCATTATCAGTAAGAAAAGATTTGTCTCTCTGTCTCTCTCCCTCCAAGCCAATCTCTTTCTGTACTCTTTCATCATATCCTGGCATGAAGATTGACTGTAAGAAAATAAATTTTATTAGGAAAAGTTGTAATAAACATGCTGAGATTAGATATGTATCATAATTCTCTTAAAATAAAGGATTCAGCTTAGTGAACAATTCAGATACATTTTTACTTTAAAACTATCACAATTCTAGCATCTCAAGATTTAAAATATTTTTTTTCAACTTTTATTAGATATTTTCTTCATTTACATTTCAAGTGTTATCCAGAAAGTTCCCTATATCCTCCCCCCTCCCAGCCCTGCTCCCCTACCCACCCTCTCCCACCCCTTGGCCCCGGCATTCCCCTGTATTGGGGCATATAAAGTCTGCCTAACCAAGGGGCCTCTCTTCCCATTGATGGCCAACTAGGCCATCCTCTTCTATATATGCAGCTAGAGACACGAGCCCATATTTAAAAAAATTTAAAACCAAATATTAAAATTACTAAATGTGATACATTTATATCCTTCTTTTATTATAGTTTCATATGTTCCTGATCCATGCATTGCTCCCAAGATTTTTACTTTCTTTCATAATTATTTACTCTACACCATTTATTCTGAATATTAAATAAAATGTTATTACTTTTGGAAGTCCTTTATGAAAATATTATTCTAAGAAGTAATCAATGAAAGGTAAAGCTGACATTTAGAATAGCCATCCACCTTTTGCCATTATCTATTGTGAAATTCAAAGAAATGAAAGATTTTCACCTATCTCCCACCCACGCCTATCCTTTCCCTCTCTCATAGGAGAAGAAAAACCTGATTGGGTGGCCAGACTTAGCCAACATCAAATTTCATGCCCTTTCACTTTCTACACAAGCAAGTTCCAAGTTTCAGTGACCTTTTCCAACTCCAAGAACTTCTATGCTGTTTGGAACACCAGAGAGTCATTTTATAATGGAAATACCAGTATTATGACCTAAATAGGAGCTAAGATGTACTTATCACAGTTTTTGTATGAATTTTAACAAGATTAAGATCATGCCATTGTGGTCTCTTTAATTAATTTAGGGATGCCTAAAGAGAGACATATAGTCTTAAAATAGTCTTGCTATTGTAATTTCAGGGTTATTATGAGAAAAATCAAAATAGTTAACTTTCTCATGATTCATTTTTAATGTTAATTTTAATTAATTTTTTTTTGCTCAGAATTTATGTTTAAAGTTAGAGGTGTTTCAGATGGATGTTAAAGGAAAAACTGTCTAATATTCACCTCACTGATTTTGACTGATACATTGCCTCTTTAATTGTGACAAAGATAAAGAAAGAAATATCTATTTATCAAAATACTTTAAAGTAGCAACCTTTCAGAATGTGTGACAAAGTACAGTCATCTTATGACATTGAGTTGGCCTCCACTGGGGAATGCTGGTCATTTACACACAAGTTAGACCATACTGGTACCCACTGTTCATCAATTCTCTTTCTTCCCTGGGTACTTTTCCTTTCTTAAAACATTTTGTCCTTAAGAGCAAAGACAGGTGTTATCCAACCTAGCACAATAGCTTAGCCCCAAACAATTGGCTGATACTTGGTTAAAGCAACATTTTTGTCCTTAATAAAGAGCAAGTTCAGTAGACAGGGGGGATGGAGAAGAAAAGATAAGAGGAGGAGGCAAGAAAAAAGGAAAAGAATGGGTTTGGTCCAACACCTTCTCTTTGTCCTCACAATGGGATAACCATGTCAGGTACTAGCATCACTCCTTCATGCTTAATTTTAATATTCTATCTTTTTAAACTTGAAATTAAATATGTGGAACACTTTAGATCAAGTAAAATTAATTCCATTCTGGGACCTTATTCTTTTTACACATTGCATCCAATTTATTTTTCTTCCTTCAGCTCCTTCAGTAGCTGTGAGCTGATTTTCTTTTTTAAGGTCAGAAATAGAAGAGTCATTTCATAATGTCTATCCTTTTTGTCTCACAATCTAGAACCTCCAGAAGAATAAGTGAGGGCATTTATATTTAAAGATATACTAGTATATTTTATTAGAATAAATTCACAATAATCTCTGTATGCTCTATTGTTACCACCTTTTAATGTCAGCTTACATCTGATGGAGACAGCCTGAAAAAATTGTCACTCTTGAGGGTGAATGGATGAGGGGTTGGTGATCATGAGTTGTGTTTCATCAAGCTAATTCTTTATATATAAGTTTCTCTAATAGAATATAATCATTTCCTCAGACAGAAAATTTTCCCTGAAGGCTTTACTTTCCAAAAATTAGCATTCTGTTACATAAGAGAGAAAGAGCATGTTTTATAAGAAATCAATTACATTTGCTCTCAAATATAAATCAAGTTTTTAGAATTATTTGCTTAACATTATCCCACATAGTACCTAATAATCTTCTAGAGGGAAAAATATTTTTAGATCATTTTGTAATTTGGTGTACTAAGTGAAGTTCTCAGTTCAAGATGGATGTTCAATAAATATTGAATGACAGATTGAGTCTTATATAATGTTCTCTTTTATATAAAAATTTCTTTTCATGTGTTTTTGACTTCTCAGATCCTGTACTAGGTTTTATTACTAAAATTTTTATTCAATTAAATAGAGCTTTTGGGCTACAAGGATAGGTGCCTCTTAGCTCAATGTAGGCAAGTACAGTTACTAGACAAAAGCTTTAATAGCATAGCCCTCTTCATATTTCCGTCTTCCAGGAGAAATTGTAGGGAGCGGCAGTTGCTCCATAATGGCAGTTGCTCAGGAATGGCAGTTGCTCAGGAACGGCAGTTGCTCGGGAAAACCCGGGCTCCCTCTTCAGGCCTACCTCAAGCAATAGCCCCTCCCGAACAGGCAATATGCTAATGAGGTGTGGCTTGTGACACCAATGAATGGGCAATATGCTAATGGGTGTGGCTTGGTGCACCAATCCACATCCACTACAACACTCCCCCTTCCCTGGGAGAGTATAAAAGCAGCAGCTCTGCTGCTGTCCTGGGTCCTGGGAATCTACTATCAAGGTGCTCCTGAATAAAGCTGACTGAGAAGATCCCGGTGGTGGCGTGGGTGGTGGCGTGACTTTCTTGCTGGTCGAGGGAGGCGAGCCGCAAGAAATGATATGCTCTGACGTGAGGATGCATGACTGAACTGTTTCAAGAGAGCACAAAAAACTTCCCAAGAGATCATTTTTATAAAGTGTGGAGAATTACGTTTTTAGGCTGCTTTAAAAACAGTTTATTCTAACTGTTTGTATATCCTATACCTAATTTACTAAACACTTCCAGAAGCATTTCAGCACTATGCTCAATAGTCTAGATTACACCCAATATAATCGTTTCTGCATAGAGCTTCTTATGTTGCAAGTCAACTTTTTTTATGATTATTTTCCCTAGTAAGTGAGATTCAGGCTTTCTCACTTGGTCTTTCCTTCTTGGTTAGTTCCTTTAGATCAGTGGGTTGAAACATGCTACCTGTACTTAAGTTGGTATCCAATGATAAGTGAGTACATACCATGAAAGTCCTTTTGGGACTGGTTTACCTAACTCAGGATGATTTTCTCAAATTCCACCCATTTTCCTGCAAAATTAATGATTTCTTTGTTTTTAATAGCTTAATAGTATTCTATTGTGCAGATGTATCACATTATCTTTATTCATTCTTCAGTTGAATAGGTTGTTTCCAGTTTCTGGCTATTACAAATAAAACTGCTATAAACAGTTGAGCAAGTGTCTTTGTGGGATGAAGCAACATCATTTGAGTATATGGCCAGGAGTGTTATATGCTAGGTCTTGAAGTAGAACCATTCCAAGTTTTCTGAGAAAATGCCAAATTGATTTCCAAAGTGGATGTACCAGTCTGCACTCTACCAGCAATGTGGAAGTGTCCACCTTGCTCCACATTCTTGCCAACATATACTATCTCTTGAGTTTTTCATCTTAGCCATTCTGATGGTGAACTTTTAAAATGGATTTGGCTTTTATTTATTTAGATAATTATTCTCAGTTCATAAAAATATGTACTTGTATAGAGGAATTTAAAAAAAAAAAGAAATCTTTTCAGTAAAAAATGGTTTGGCTTAAGATTCAAGAGAGAGACTGTTGGTCTTCTAGATTCCCTCATGTGTTGTGGGATGACAGCAGTCACTCTTGTCCCAAGCCTTATTCTCCACATGCAGTCCATACAAAGCACTCCACTGAATCACCGTTCAAACCTGGTGTTTATTCTCTGCAAAGTTCCACTATCATCTTCTGGCCTCTTTTTAGTAAGAAAGCAAATTTATGGCTAGCCTACTGTGGAAAGTGCAGTCTGTGTCCTGGAAAGAATGGATCACACCAGTAGGAAATGAAGAAGTTGGCTCACTAACCTGGCAGGGATGCAGTGCACTGAGGAGAGCCTCATGCATTCATTCTCAGTGCGATTTCTGGCTACTAGCATCACATCACCTATAACCTTTATAAAAATATGCTATGTTGGACCCCAGACAGACATGTTGAATTAAAATCTGTGGAGTGTCACGCAACAGTACTTGACGTAATAAGCCCTTCAAGGGCTTCAAAGCCTGCTACAAAATGAGAATACAGGACTTGACACCCCACCACCACCACCACACACACCTTGTTGCAGTTTATTCCAGCTCCTGATGGGGCCATTTGCTTTGCATAAATTCCAACAGGTAGGGCCTGAAAATGTCCTGCTCTTAGCCTGTGTCCTAGTACTTAGATCTTGCTGGAGGGAAGCTCAAGCAAATTCAAAACCAAAATGCCCCCGGAACTCAGTCCACACAACACTTAAGGAATGTGCAGGGCTAGCTACGCCCCAGCTTCCTGCTAATTGTTTACACATAAGAAGTAGGAACTATCTTGGGTGTTCTAAGTATCTGGGCTAATATCCATTTATCAGTGAGCGCATATCCAATGACTTCTTTTGTGATTGGGTTACCTTACTAAGGATTATGTCCTCCAGATTCATCCATTTGCCCAAGAATTTCATAAATTCATTTTTTAAATAGCAGAATAGTATTCCATTGTGTAAATGTACCATATTTTCTGTATCCAAGATACAATCTGCAAAACACATGAAAATCAAGAAGGAAGACCAACGTGTGGATACTTCATACCTCCTTTGAATAGGAAACAAAATACCCATGAAAGAAGTTACAGAGACAAAGTTTAGAGCTAAGATGAAAGGATGGACCATACAGAGACTAACCCACCGGGGATCCATCCCATAATCAGTCACTTAACTCAGACACTATTGCACAGGACAGCAAGTGTTTACTGAAGGGACCCTGACATAGCTGACTCCCACAGAAGCAGATGCTCACAGTCATCCATAAGAGGGAGCACGGGACCCACATTGGAGAAGCTAGAGATAGAACCCCAGGAGCTGAAGGGGTCTGCAACCCTAGAAGAGGAACAACAATATGAACTAAACAGAACCCCCAGAACTCATGTCTCTAGCATCATATGTAACAGAAGATGGCCTAGTCAGCCATCATTGGGAGGAGAGGCCCCTTGGTAGTGCAATCTTTATATGCCCCAATACAGGGGAACGCCAGGGCCAAGAAGTGGGAGTGGGTGGGCAGGGGAGCAGGGAGGGGGGAGGGGACTTTCGGAATAGCATTTGAAATGTAAATTAAGAAAATATCTAATAAAAAAAATATGAAGTAGGAACTAGGAATGGTTTCTTTTCATCTTCCTCTTAGGCTAAGTTCCTCCAATAATGCATCTTGTATAATTTCTTAGAGATTAAGTAGTCAGTAAGCAGCAATTCAACCATAAATTCTTTTAAGCAATTAAAGCAGTTTTATCACATTTCAATTTGTTTATTGTTTATGTCACTCTGCACATGTTTGATCTCATATGAAATATAAAATTAAGTTGCATTTGGGAAATTCTCAGCTTACACAGTTATTACTATCTAGTCCTAGATCTTTGTCACTGCTCCCAGGAAATCTTTTTTTTTTCCAATTTTTATTAGATATTTTATTCATTTACATTTCAAATGCTATCCTGAAAGTCCCCCATACCCTCCCCCATCTCCTGCCCTGCTTCTCTACCCACCCACTCCCACATCTTGGCTATGGCATTCCCCTGTACTGGGGCATATAAAGTTTGCATGACCAAGGGGCCTCTCTTCCCAGTGGTGGCCAACTAGGCCATCTTCTGCTACATATGCAGCTAGAGACACGAGCTCTGGGGGTACTGGATAGTTCATTTTCTTCTTCCACCTATAGGGTTGGAGACCCCTTCAGCTCCTTGGGTACTTTCTCTAGCTCTTCCCTTGGGAACCCTGTGTTCCATTTAATAGCTGACTGTGAGCATCCACATCTGTGTTTGCCAGGCATTGGCATAACCTTACACAAGACAGCTAGCTATATCAGGGCCCTTTCAGTAATATCTTGCTAGCGTATGCAATAGAGTCTGCGTTTGGTGGCTGATTATGGGATGGATCCCCGGCTGCAGTAGTCACTGGTTGGTCCATCCTTTTGTCTCACCTCCACACTTGATCTCTGTAACTCCTTCAATGTGTGCTTTGTTCCTAATTCCAAGAAGGGGCAAAGTGTCCACACTTTGGTCTTCATTCTTCTTGAGTTTCATGTGTTTAACAAATTGTATCTTGGGTAATCTAGGTTTCTGGGCTAATATCCACTTATCAGTGAGTACAGGTTATGTGAGTTCTTTAGTGATTGGGTTACCTCACTCAGGATGATACCCTTCAGATCCATCCATTTGCCTAAGAATTTTATAAATTCATTGTTTTTAATAGCTGTGTAGTACTCTATTGTGTTAATGTACGACATTTTCTGTATCCATTTCTCTGTTGAGGGACACCTGGCTTCTTTCCAGCTTCTGGCTATTATAAATAAGGCTGCTATGAACATAGTGGAGCATGTGTCCTTATTACCAGTTGGAACATCTTCTGGGCACATGCCCAGGAGAGGTATTGCAGGATCCTCTGGTAGTACTATGTCCAATTTTCTGAGGAACCACCAGACTGATTTCCAGAGTGGTTGTACATGCTTGCAATCCCACCAACAATGGAGTAGTGTTCCTCTTTCTCTATATCCATTCCAGCATCTGCTGTCACCTGAATATTTTTTTCTTTATTAGATATTTTCTTCATTTACATTTCAAGTGTTATCCAGAAAGTTCCCCATACCCTCCCCCATTCCCGCCCTGCTCCCCTACCCACCCTCTCCCACATAATGGCCCTGGCGTTCCCCTGTACTGAATTTTTGGTCTTAGCCATTCTGACGCTCCCAGGAAATCTTACGAGGAGGAGGTAGCTATTTCTTTTGTCCTAACTTGAATCTTGGACATCAAGAATTTGTTTTATTTTTTTTTCTCTTTGTATTGCTTGTTCTAATATTCCAGACAAATGGTTGATACCTGATGTTCATGCTTGGCTTTATGCCACTTGATACAATGATTTTTACATGAAAGGTTTACATTATTATTTATTGCATAGGGGAGTACTCAGGGCACACTGGGCATGTCCATTCATCCTCTGTAGGATGTCCACTCTCGTCTTCCACCTTACGTTTTCTGGGACTTAAAGTCAGATCATCAAACTTCTCACTGACCAAATATGATACTCTTCAGTATGTTCCATGTATAGCATTCAACAATGCTTTAATTATTTTCTTTTATTTCTGATACCTTTAATTTATAGGTTTGCTATATATTAGTACAAATATATTAATTATACCAATTAACGTGGTTCATTTCGCTTTGCTCACGTCGTCATATACTTCTACCTAGGGTCCTTCCCCAACTAATCTCTTAACTGCACCCCAGATCTTTTCTTAATTCCTAAAAATCTCCTTTAATTTGTTTCTAAATCGACTTACCCATCCCCAATCCCTGTACAGACCCCATTCTGTACTTCTATACTCTCAAATTATTGGCTTCTCTTCATGAATGCAAGCACATGGCTATATATCTATGTCTCACTTTCACTACATACAATGTTCCCCAGTTTTGGTCATGCTGCTGCAAATGAAAGGATTCCATTATTTTTATGGTTGGGTAATATTCAGTTGCATAAATATACCACATTCCCTTTACTTACTCTTTTCCTGAAAGGCATATAGATTGGTTCCATATTTTGGCCATGGTAAATAGTGCTGCAATAAACATGGGGATGCGGAGTATATTTTTTGATATAAAAATGTCATGTCATTTACATATGTTTTCAGTGGTAGATTTACTGAATTAAATGGTGGTTCTATTTTTAGTTTTTGAGACATCACCATACATCTTTTAACAATGGCTCTATTAATTCATATTCCCACACAATACATCAGAGTTTGTATTATGCTGTGTCAGTGTGTTTCACCAACATTTGTTATTTCTTTACTTTTGATAATAATCATTCTAACTGGGCCAATATTAAAGCTCATTGTGGTTATTAATGCATATTTCCAACATGATTAGTGAATTTAGCAATTTTTATACATGTTTGGTGCCTATTCAAGGATTTTTGTATGCCTATATTGATTTCTTTAAAACATTTAAAATATAATATATTTTGTATTTCTCATTTGGACCCCTTTCATAATATGGGCTGATTTTTATTTTTCTTATATGTTCAACAGTATATAAGGATGTGCCATTATAATGTTCCATTTGTAAATACATTTTCTCATTTTTTAAATGTTGTCTTTGTCTTGTTTCATCTTCCAAGCAGTGACTTCTCAGTGTGCTCTCACTTGTCTAATTTTTTTGTGTGTTGTTTATGCTTCTGGAGATCTATTTGAAAAATCTTTGTCTACATCAGTGCATTCAAGTAATTAAGCCTTGGTTGATTTGATACATTAATAATTTCATGCTGAAGGGTTTTCCAATATATAGACTTTTAAATTTTGCAATATATTTATTGGAGATTGTGTTTTAGACTTCTTTTTTTTTTATAGTGAAAGAATGTTAAATATAAGTGTTTCAATGCATGTCCTGAAATGATTGTATACTTTAAGTTATTTCATTCTGCTAACAGGTTTAATAATTTGTATGTGCTTCTTAATGTGTGTATATGGGACATACTCAAAATGCGTCATCTTGAATATTGAGAATTTATGCATTTGTTAGTCAAGAATGCACATGTGCAGCTTTATTTCATTGTAACTCTAGTAGTCTTATGGGTTTAACTATGAATGTTGCATCATAAAATGAATTTAGCATAACTCCAGTGTACTCTTTTGGAAATGTTTTAAGAATAATTTGTATAATTAAATGTTGAATAGAATGACTGGAGCAGCGAATCAAAAGGTGGGAGCACCTGTTGCTCTTAAAGAGGGTCCAGGTTTGGTTCTCAGCACCCACAGAGTGACTTGAAAATGTTAGTAACTCCAGTTTTAAGGGATATACTGCTGTCTTTTGATCTATCTATGCTAGTACCAGGCACATATGTGGTACGTATGTGTACATACATGCAAAGAGTCAAATAAATAAATATTTAGAAAACATTGTTTAGAATCCAGCTGTAAGAGCATAGTATGGCTTTTGGGGGGGGGCAAGGAAATTTGATTAGTGCATCAGTCTTATGGTACACTGTGGATCTATTCAGATTTTCTTTTTACTTTTTATTAAATGTTCATAGGATATATATATTCAAGAATTTGTACATTTTTATATAATGCCCAAACTCTCTCCTATAGCAACAATACAATTGAAGGAGATAAATGAAATATGGATAGGAAAATAAGAATTCAAAGTACATTTATTTGCAGATAATATTTTATATAAATATATAGTTATAAATATTTTAGAAGGAAAGTTTTTGAACTGATAAGCACATTCAGTGAAGAGTTGGATACAAAAAGTTCCATCACTTGATCCACCAGAGTGTAAATCAGAAAAACATTTAGATATACTTCAACTGATCAATGGATAATTAAAATGCTACATTTTCAAACTATCATATTATTTAGCTATAAAGGAAATAGAATTATGAAATGGGTAGAGCTGGAAGTGGTCTTATTACATGAGGTAATAGATCAAGAAAGGAAAATTTTGCATGTTTTCTCTCATATGTGTTTGTTAGCTTTGAAAATTTAGATATATATATGTCTTTGAAGTGAAATATCCATAAAAGTATAACTACTGGTCCATAGTAGATGTCAAGGGAAGGGGTATAGAAAGCATGTGGTATGAAGGGGAAGCTCAGAATAATGGTGTAGAAAAATCATTAAATAGAGTGGGGATTGCAAGGTATCATAGAGGGAGAATAAGGAAGGACAGTTAACACTAAACAATTTTGAAAATCCCACATGGAAACTTACTACTCTACAAGCTTCCTAAAATTCCTACACACATGAAAGAGTTTTAAGTGGAGGTTCTCTATAGGGGTTGGGTATCAATGCTTTCCCCAAATGCTCTTGGCTATTAAACAGAAATTTTATTGTTAGTTTTAGGTTACTCCCTTTTGCATTGCTCATTAGTGTGGTCCCTTGAACTACATTATAGGCTTGGAAGCTCCACCTTACTGGCAAGCATCCATGGTGCTTAAAGTTTCTGTGTGCTACCTGGGAAAGGAAAGTAATTAACATTCTTATTTAGCTGTGAACCATGGGAGCTACAGTAATGACTGTGTTGGAGTACTAGTGGCATGAATTTTATGGGGGAAACCAACAATTTATTGGATTTAAAACAAGCTCTAGAGGACGGAACTCATGCTTGACACCATAAAGTGGGTCCAAAAATTGTGACTAGCTAAGTCATAGTCTGAGGGAAGAACCTTATACCATTATTTTGCAAAATGGACATAGTATTAAAATGCCTTATAATTTCTTATTTTATTGTAGAGGAATTTTAATCTAGAAACATGGCTGCTTTGGCAAGGGATCACATCTAAAGACCTAGGTCTGTATGATCTGGCTGGAAGGCATGCCACACTTCTTTAATCCCTCTAGCCAGAATGCAGACATGTCCTTAGTACACATCTTTAATCCCAAAGAGTGTGTGTCATATTAGTGTAATAAAATAGCCATGTTTCAAGTTAACATCCAGCTGAGGGGCAGACAGTGATACATAAGATATATTTGGCAGAATGAGTCTGAGATAAGATATGCATAACTCTCATAAGAACATCACAGGAAAGAAAGGAATTGGAGAGAAAGAGAGAGAGAAGAAGAAGAAGGAGGAGGAGGAGGAGGAGGAGGAGGAGGAGGAGGAGGAAGAGGAGGAGGAGGAGGAGGAGGAGATAGTTTTATTGAGGCAATTTTACAGAGATAGGTTTCTGGAGAAGACAGAATCAGCCAGTGAATGAGGAGGAGTCAGAAATTTAGAATAGATTGCCAGAGTTAGTTCCAAGATCTAGCAGAGTAATTGTTCTCAGAAGACAAGGGAAGGCACTTTGAATCATTAGGTTTGGAGAGGAATTTGATTCAGAACAGCTGAGTTGAACCAGTCAGCCTGAGTTCAAAAACAACTAGAAAAGGTAAGCTTACTCAGTATAAGCCTCAAGATGACATTTACATGTAGTAAATAAAAGTTACTTTTACACCTCCTGTTTATAGGCTAACACATCATTTGGTCCCAATCAAGAAAGGGTTTTGCTTTGGTTTTTGTTGTTTTGTTTTGTGTTTTGTTTTTGTAGATGGTAGTTGATATAGAGATCTACAATTGATATACATGCAGTGAATAAGAGACTATGAAATGATTAAGTTTAAATGGATAGGATTATCATATTCCTTCCCCACAAAGCTATTGTGCTATCTATTATGGAACAGGACAAGAAAGACTATAAAAGCCAGAGGTGTTAAATGTATGCAGGGAAACAGTATTTTCCAGACAGGTAAAATCTGTTGCATAAAAACCTCACAGGTGTTTGGGACTGTATGAACAAGGCACGATAAAATCCCTGGCTGGATAGGGGAGAGGTTGATAGAATCCCTACCTGAAGAGCTATTAGAAACTGATGGTTAATGCCTAAAGGAGATTATATATTCTTTAGGTATGCAGCTCTTGAAAAGTCACCAGTGTTCCAGTGGATGGTGTGACTCCCATGAACATAAGTGGACTGAGTGGGTTTTTTAAAAGAGGAATACTTGAAACTGGGAGGGTAAAGTAATAGGTATAGCAGAGGAACTGTAGGGGAGGGGATAGGAGTAGATGTGATCAAACAGAGACGCATATATAAAAGTCTTAAATAATTAAACAAAGAGCCAGGCAGTAGATTCACACACCTTTAATCCCACCACTTGAAAGTTTGAAGCCAGCCGTGTCTACAAAGTGAGACCCTGGAAAGCCAAGTCTGTAGCACACAGAAACCCTGCCTCAAAGACCCACTAAACAAACAAACAAACAAACAAACAAACAAACAAACAAACAAAAGATAAATAAATAAATAAAATGATTCCTCTTTTTGTATAGATTTTTCAGTTTTCTAAAACTCCTCACAGTAATTTTTATGATTTTTTTACATATCTGGTTTCAGTTATAATGCCTACTCGTATGATTAGTTTCATTTATTTTGGTCTTCCTTGTTTTTAGCTGCTACTCAAGCTAAAGTTTTGTTTATCCTTTCTACCCTGTTTTGTTGATCTTTAGTATTGTTTTGCCTTTTATTTTATTTATGTCTGTTCTTATCATCATTATTAGTTAACTTGTTCCATTCATTTTGCATTTGGTTAGCTATAGATTTTCTAAGCTTTTGACGTATTTTCTTAGATTATTTGAGATCTGGCTTCAAACTATATGCAGTATCATTTTTTATGTGGTGTTCAAGTATACCTTTTCCTTTATATTAAATTATATTTACTTTCTATACAGATATAAACATATCCATGTTTATGTGTACATATGTTTATACTTTGAGAATCTATTGCTATTTTGTTACGTTGAAAAGTACACAATGAACTTGTCTCTTTTTAAACAGTTTTTCACTTAAAGTGAGCTTTGTCTGATATTCCCTTCCTGATTTCCACTTACTTTATTCATTTTTCTAGTCTTTTTATCCTTGTGTATGTTTTTTTTATTGTGAAGTTTTGACAATTTAACTGTAAGTTTCTCTCATTAAAGTGTATTTTACCTGAGTTTGGCTGGGTTTGAGTATCTTGAAAATGGGTGTCCATACCTCTTTGTAAATGGGAAATGTATTTAGTCATTATTTTATGAGCAATATTTTTAAATCCTTTTCTACTTTATTCATCTTCTGAATTCTCACACTTCATACTCTGGTCTTTTGATGCAGATCTCACTGGATTTATTTATTTCATTGATATTTGTTTTCACTCTTAATTCATGGGACTAGTTTATAAATACAGAGATTATTTGCCATCATCAAATATTCTGTAAAAGCTTTTTATTTTACTTTTCTACTTTGTTGATTAAAGTTACTACTTTGTAGAATTATGATTCGTTTTACTAATTGGTTGTTATCCCTGCCTGCATTCTTTTGCATGTTACTAAGTTTTATTGAGACTTTTATTTTAAGATATATTTGAGACATCTCAGATTTTATTTAAATTTGGGTACATAGTTAGGGAATTTTTTTTCCTTTGCATGTTTTACATTCCATAATTTTTAGTTTCTTAAATGAGTTTTTGTACATCTGTAGTGAAGTCTATTATTTTCAATTTGATGGAGTGAAATAAAATATTAAAAACAAAGATAGATCTTAGGCTTAAGTAAGACAAAGATCAAGTATCTGAGTATGACAATCACTGACCAATCCGATCCCAGAGCCATGAGGTTTAAAATGCACTTCGTCCAATTATGGGTATGAAGGTCCCCACACTGCAGAGCACATGAGAGTGACCCCTCTCATATTATTCCTGTGAAGTCCAGTCACTGTTACATCCCAACTTAGATATATAGGTCTCTGAGTTCTGAACAGCACTAGAGAATATCTCTAATATTGTTCTGGTAAAACCAAAGTCACTGGCAGGTTCTAGATCCACTGGGTTCCATGAGATCATTTCCTAACTTGAGACACAGGTCTACAAGCAGATGTTGAAGCAAGAGCTCTCCATGTGCTGGAGAATTGCTGGTACTTTTGGTTCCTGAGCTGTAGTACTCAGAGAGAACTGTTGTCAGTTCTAGCAGCACAACCCTAAGACCCTTAAGCATGGTGAGGACCTCTCTCAGTCCATGCTTTGGAAGGACAGACCATATAACAGCCAATTACAATGAAAGCAACTTCTGCTTGCCTCTAAATTTCAGACTACTCTTATACTGTACAAAATTCTTCACAGATGCTTCTTTATTGTTTCTGTGTTTCTGTATTCCCTCTAGATAGCTGCCCACAGAGGCAGTATGGAAAGCATCCAAAGACAGAAGAATGCAGCCCTGATCCTCAAAACAATGAGCTCAGACAACATAACCCATCTCTTGATATGATCCATGACTAAAACCCTATAAGAACATGCTGGCAACTGTGGAGAGCATCTTCAGTACCAGCTTACTCTGCAGGCTCCAGGCAGGCCCCTTTTTCTGCTTATGTGTTTCTATGATGCCATATTCTGTGTGTGCAGATTGCCTGTGCTTATTCTTTCACTTAAAGATTTGCTCAATGGTTCCCTATCCCACAATCTCGTGGTAGAGCCCTCCCTGCCAGGGTACTGTGTTAACTCTTGGTATTCAATATCCAGGATGTCTGGATTATTTTCTGACCACTCTCTGTACATCCTAGCACTTTCCAACAGTCCTCTAATTCAACATGCAACTATGCAGCTGCTGTTTCAATTGAAAGGGTTCAACAAGAGTGCAGTAGGAAACTGGGTCGCCATTACATGCTATCTTGAGATTCTTCTGAGTCATAGCCTCTGTATAACATTTGAGAATAAGGGATTTATTTTATTATTTTATTTTATTTTATTTTATTTTATTTTATTTTATTTTTGGCACTTGATTACCTACTTGGTAGTGACTGACTTGTTGCTGCTGTCTTAAATGACCTTGGTTACTCATTATTTACTTTGTAAACAGTACAATGGAAAACAGTACTTATCTTGCCTTCTCAGCAATCATTAGATCTCTGTAGAAATTTAACTCAGACTTGGTCAAAATGTGCATATAGAGTTAACTCTGTTTATTATCTATCTGCAGTAGGGCAGTAGTGTTCAATGACTCTTCTTTTGTTTGTGCTGAAAAGTTCTAGTCCTGAAGGTAGTGCTACTTCTGAGTCTGTGTTATCTTTTGTGCTGTGATTTGAAGGATGATATTCTGAAAAGAAAAAGAAAGTCATATGAAATAATGTATTCCTTTGTATGATCACTGTGGGTATTACAATTTTCATTAAATATCATTTTCCTTAGCATAAATGTATGACTCCCAGAAAACTAGTTGTCTTGGTGATTTTTCTATTGTTGTGATAACGTACTGTGACCACGGCTGCATCTTAAATAATGTGCTTACTAAGGCTTATAATTTCAAAGGTTTGAAATACACAATAGCAGAGCAAAGGCATGCCAACAGGAACAGATGAAAAGTCACATCTTAAATAGTAAAGAAGGCAGAGAGCACACTAGGAGTGACACAAGTCTTTTGACCACTAAAAGGTTATCCCTAGTGGCATACCCCCTAGAACAAGACCACATCTTCAACACCTTCTCAAACACTTCCACCAACTGGTACCAAGCTTTCAAGCACATGAGCCTGTAGGGGCCATACCATTCTAACCACACTAATCCATTAGTCCAATTTCACAACCACTAACATTGTGTTACAAGTTTGTTCATATAATAATAGATAACAGTACCCTAAAATGGTAGGCTAGGTAAATGTGTAAAGGGGTATCCAGATGTTTTAATAATTTTATTTAAATATTCAAAGGTATTTTAAATAGGGACAAAAAGATTTCTTAGTTCTGTCACTGAAACCATTATCACACCCCAAAAGAAAAAAATTAGGTCAATCAGATTTTTAGGTCTTCTATACTTAGTAGGGCTTATATGGAGCTCATTATGAAACATTGGGACAAGGCTTAAAGTTTCTTTTCTTACACTCTCAGACTTCTTCCAATTTCCTGTGTTTTTGACTCAAACCTATCTACTTCGCACACGTTCCTGCTGTACTTAAAATAAAGAGTAATATTCTAATGAATAACCTCTAAAAATAATATTGCATAGGACAGCAAGTGTTTACTGAAGGGACCCTGATATAGCTGCCTCGTACAGAAGTGGATGCTCGCAGTCATCTATAAGATGGAACACGGGGCCTACATTGGAGAAACTAGAGTTAGAACCCCTGGAGCTGAAGGGGTCTGCAACCCTAGAAGAGGAAAAACAATATGAACTAACCAGAACCCCCAGAACTCATGTCTCTAGCTCCATATGTAGCAGAAGATGGCCTAGTTGGCCATCATTGGGAGGAGAGGCCCCTTGGTATTGCAATCTTTATATGCCCCAATACAGGGGAAGGCCAGGGCCAAGAAGTGGGAGTCGGTGGGCAGGGGAATAGGGTGGTGGGAGGGGGGAGGTAACTTTCGGGATAGCATTTGAAATGTAAATTAAGAAAATATCTAATAAAAATTTGAAAAAAAATAATAAAAACACTCCTTTGGGAATCATTTAGGTTAGAGTCATTTATTTATTTTGTCACCTCCAGGTCTCATATAGCTACCTCTTCAGCCCCGGTTTGGTTTGTTGGATATTACAAGTCATGATTTTGAAAGTGTGACATACCACAAATGAAAGCCTGTCAGAGTGATGTCACTCTAACTCATAGCCATTAGTCTCAAGTGGTAGCTGGTTAAAATGGCAGAGGTACATACAGTAAGAATTCTACAATCCTGTAGAATCTTTAACTGAGAACGTTGACAAAAGACTAAAAACAAAACAAAGCAAAACAGAAGCACAACCCCAAATCCACCCATTGACATTCAGAAGAACAACATGGTACCATTCACTTAATCTTCTTTTTTTTTTTTTTTTTTTTTCCTTCTTTTTTCTTAGATATTTTCTTTTTTACATTTCAAATGTTATCTCCTTTCCTGGTTTCCCCTCTGAAAAATCCCTTATTCGCCCTCCCCTCCCCCTGCTCCCCAACCCACTCACTCCTGCTTCCTGGCCATGGCATTCCCCAATAATGGGACATAGAATCTTCACAGAACCAAGGGCCTCTCCTCCCATTGATGACTGACTAGGCCATCCTCTGCTACATATGCAGCTAGAGCCACATAAAATCCTATTACATTTTGCTTATTTCCATGGGTTTCCATCGATTATGTATAATTTTTTTTATGGTTTAAAAGTATTTACCCACTTTACAACCACAATACTTGATTTGACCACATTTCTATATGTAATTATGTTGATTTTCTCTAATTTATAAGTTAGAAGATATTGCGATGAAAATCTATTTCTTTATATAAGTAGCCTTCTTCTGAATAATTATGATTTAAATATTCCCAAAGGTGGAATTACTGAGTTAAATACGATGAACATATTGTTTTTCACTATGCATTGTTCCTTTCAGAGAAAACAGCTGTGTTCAATTATATTTGTTTCACCAAAAGCTTACAAGCTTTGAATGTTCTTATTTAAGTAAAATCATTTTACTCACTAATGAAAAATATACTGTTGTTTTTGTATTTCTTTGATAACTTACAAAATGTATATTTTCCTGGGTTTTATGACTGCCGCTTATGGAAAATATTTGTTCATATTCTTTGCTTCATTTGAAATGAAAAATAATATTCCAATAAATAAATTCTAATAATTATGAGATTAGTACTTACAAGTATATTTTGTATAAATGTTTGCAAAAGACTATTTTATCTTTAGTTCTTTTATCTGCCATTAAAGTCAATTAATTTACATATTCATTTTTTAATCTGTCAATATTTTGCCTTAAAAATTCTTCTTCATTAGTTCTAAGGCTTGGAATGCCTCTGAACTAAGTTCCTTATTCACATTTCATTATTATTTCTTGTCATTTATTGAATCTTTCTTTTTTTCTTGGTTCATTGGATTTAAATATCATTTATATGCAAATAACTACTAATTGCTTCTACCCAGAGTTTTACACATATATTCAGCTACTTATTCTTCATCTTTCCTTGAAAGATACTTTTTATTTTATGCCCTAAATTTGTTTCACCAAAATTAGAGCTATATTGTAGCTCATTTCATAAACCAACAACATAGAACTCCATCAACACTTTTCTCAACCAATCATCAATAAATACTGATTTCCTTGCTTACAGAAATGACCAAAGAAATGACTCAGTGGTCACCTTGCTTTATATATTTTTCCATCTTCAAATATACAGACAGACAACGGAGTTAATCCTTATATTTACTTAGATTAGATCTCATATTTGTTGGAATAAAACCTTCCCCTAAAGTCACATTCCAATTTGAATACAACCTAAGGATCTTGAAAAAATTGAAATATATGGCCTGCTTAAATGTCCTATCAGAATGATGTGGCAAAGATTCAATTTTGAAAGGGTCCTGGTTTTGGATGGGAATTCTATGATCAGAAAGTTATCAAGAACATAGGATATATAAAGAATTGTAAAGTAACAAATGGCAGAAAAACCCAAAGCAATAAAATTCTATATAAAATTTTTATCAGCATCTTCATTGGCAAGACTAAAGCTGTATATATGGTCACAATGATTAATCCCTCTTTGAAAATGAAAATCTCATGAATTTTGCAGATTGATACTAAGTCTAATTAGATGTTAATATTTACCTGAAACTTGCAAAAAATAAAGTCATTTATTTATTTTGTATTTTACTTGGCATTCTTGTATGAAACCTTTTAGTTAAGTGTTTATCATGATGTTGCCTTTCTTATTTAGTAAATCCTACTAAACAGATGGAAATATAATATTGCAAACTAAAGAGAAGTTTTGAGAGTACAGTCTCACAGTTAACTGGTACTAGGTCTGACTGAAACACCCAGCATCGTAATATAAAACATAGAGTTAATATTCTATTTCCTTGGGCTATATATTTACCAGTTGACAAATACCTATGGTTCAAGAAGAGGAAGTTAACTGAGGTGTATCCTTAGCAATTTATTTGCTCAAGGAGTAATCTCCTTGTATTTGTTTGTTGACCCCTATTATATCCTCCCCAAGAAGAGTGAGTCTGAGACTATCACAGTAAAGCTCTTAAAGGACCCTTTTGGTATTTACTCAATTATATGCTATATACATGTAGTTCAAGGTCTCGGAAATAACATCTCCATATAGCAGTGACTATGCTCCTGCTCTGAGCGTTGATTCATTCTTATGAATAGCATTTATTAGAAACTCTGACTACCCTAATATTTACAGCTTATTATAGACAAAAACCCAGCAGGGGGTCTCTTTTATCGTAAGTTCATAAATATTATGACCTAGATATATGTCATACATTCTTTGTTTTTCACTACAAAGTAATTTACCAGTAAAAAATCTCGTAAGTTGAATACTATAAGACATAGTTCTTTGAAAAAAATTTTTACCTGAAACTTATTCCCATCCTGTAATCCTAGCAACCCACGTTTTTCAGTTATATATTCTTTTTGCTAATGTTAAGATATTTTATAAAGCAAGTTCTTATCTTTTAAGGAATTCTCTACTAACAGAATTTAGTAACAGCTCAAATTATACATGAACAGTAAATGACCTGTTTTTAATGATAAAGACCAATAGGAAACTCTTACTCAAATTTAAAACATGGGTCTTTAGAGTCCACATGAGCAAAATCTAGTCCATGGCTATCCCGTTCCCTCAAAAAAAACATCAATATTTCAGATAACTTTGCATGCATCAAAGTACTATCTGAATAGCGGTTAAAGAAGGAAATAAATTTTAAGTAATATAATGTCATTGAAAATGAACTGCTCTCTATTTGATGAAGGAATATATGCTACATCTAAATAGTTTATAGGTGAGGTAGACATTAATGAATGGAGATGAATAGTCAGAAAATTTTACTACCTTAACTGAATCAAAATTACAAGTTGAATAACAGGTTAGTACCTCATGTTTTGAAATAAGAAGACATTGAAAAATAGGTAAAAAGAAATACAAATACACATACAAACACACACACACACACACATACACACAAATTCTTGTATGAGGTTTTTTTTTTTTTTTGGCGGGGGGGGGGGTAAATGTGAACAAACTGTTGTTTACCCTCAAGTACTGATGACATAACAAAAATTTGATTTTTACCTAATTCTAATTTAATAAGGATAACAAGTGAGTCAAAGGCAACTGTGTCACCAGAATGCATATAATAAAATGACTCATAACTAATGAAAGCTATCAATTATCCTGTACAATTTTAGGCAGCTAGGAATATTATAGATTTATTCCTAGAATTTATTATTTCTGATATAACCGTGAAGACTGAGGCTTGTGAATCTTGTAAATTTCAAGTATGTCCTGAGCCTTGTAAATATTGTTACCCTCCAAGGGCCATATTTACCTCCCTCTACGAGAGAGTTCTAGAATGTTTCAATCCTGAGGAAGTAGCTACAGAACAGTTCTGGATTTATATACTAATTATCCCACTTAACACAAATGATACAGATACATAACAATAGAGATATATAAATAGATATTTATTATCATGTGTTTACTTTATTATACTACTGAAAATTATCCTAATTTTCTATTGTTCACACAATTTTCTAAAACAATAAGATATATAACAAAATTTTTGCTGAGGAATTCTTATATATGCATATGGCTATGACCTCATGCTATCCTAATAGTTATTTATTCTTTTAGAATGGCAAAGAAAACTACAATGACAAGGGATCTTTTAAACTTGCCAAATTCTACATTTTAACTTGAGCATCTTGGAGGCTCAAGCTTTTCTCACAAATTTATACAAAGAACCTACCAAAGCTAGTCTCTTCTTGCTCTGTAAATCTTATATTTAAAATACATTTACAGAATGTAAAAAATAAAGCTATATATTATCATACATATTTATCATTATTTGTATCAGTTGGAGTCCTAAAATATTTACTGGATTTATATTATAAGATAAATAATATAAAATTTATTCCAGAGATCTTCCTTCTCAGCCCAGCAGAGGCAGCTAAAGGCTCCAGAGTGCTCTCCACCTCGCAGGACCTCAGAATCTCCTCTGGATCATGGGTGAGTGGAACTCAACATCAGCTTCAAGAATAGTGGAGGGTCTTGTGCCTTCAGGAACAGGAACAAAGGAACCCTGCCTGACCAGAGGCTGGGATCTGTTCTGGCTAGGGCCACCCCCTCCATCTTTCTTCTGAGCCCAGCAGAGGATGCTAAGGGCTCCAGAGTGTTCTCCATGCTGCAGAACCTCTGGATCACCCTGGGATCATGGGTGAGTGGTACTCAACATCAGCTTCAAGAATCGTGGAGGGTCTTGTGCCAGCAGGAACAGGGAAAAAGGAACCCTGCCCTAAAAGAGGCTGGGATCCATTCAGGTCAGGGCCAGCCCTGCCATCTTGTGTGAATCCGGTCAAGAATGTCAAGGGAACCAGAGGACTCTCCTTGCTGCAAGACCCCTAGCATACCCAGGATCCCCTAATCACCTGAGAGCACATGGACTATAGAAGCAACAGAGCTTCTTGGTCTGACTCCAGAACTCAAGAGGTGGAGCAAAGCTCCAGGACTGCTGGGCACCTGCCCTGCAAGAGAAGAACCTGCTTGCAGAGAGTGCTCTGACCACTGGAACTCAGATGAGAGTTGTACTCCCAGGAGTGCTGACAGAGGCTAACAGAATCACAGGAGAATCAAGCTCCAACCAGAGACAGCTTGAACATAAACAGCAGAGATTTCCAGATGGTGAAAGGCAAACATAAGAATCTTACTAACAGAAACCAAGAACACTGGGCATAATCAGAACCCAGCATGCCCAACAGGAGTCCTGAATACCCCAAAACACCCAAAAAGCAAGATGCAGATTTAAAGTCATCTCATGATGGTGGTAGAAGATTTTAAGAAAGGCATTAATAACTCACTTAAAGAAATACAGGAGAACACTGCTAAAGAGGTAGAAGGCCTTAAAGAAGAAGTACAGAAATCCCTCAAGGAATCACAGGAGGACACTGCTAAACAGGTAGAAGTCCTTAAAGAACTACAGGCAAACACTGCTAAACAGGTAGAAGAAACACAAAAATCCCCTAAAGAATTACAGGAAAAGACAACAAAACTAAATCATCCAAGATCTAAAAATGGAAGTAGAAATAATGAAGAAAACCCAAAGGGAGACAACTCTGGAGATAGAAACCCTAGGAAAGAAATCAGGAAACATAGATGTTAGTATCAGCAACAGAATACAACAGTTTGAAGGGAGAATCTCAGGTACAGAAGATTCCATAGGGAACATGGTTGTAACTATCAAAGAAAATGCAAAATGTGAAAAGATCCTAACTCATAACATCCAGGAAATGCAGGACACAATGAGAAGACCAAACCTATGGCTAATAGGAGTAGATGAGAATGAAGATTTTCAACTTAAAGGGCAAGCAAATATCTTCAACAAAATTATAGAAGAAAACTTCCCATTCCTAAAGAAAGAGATGCCCATGAACATACAAGAAGCCTACAGAATCCAAATAGACTGGACCAGAAAAAATATTCCTCTCAACACATAATAATCAGAAAACAAATGCACTAAATAAAGACAGAATATTAAAAGCAGTAAGAGAAAAAGGTCAAGTAACATATAAAGGCAGACCTATTAGAATTACTCCAGACTTCTCACCAGAGACTGCAAAAGTCAAAAGATCCTGGACAGATGTTATACAGACACTAAGAGAACAAAAATGCCAGCCCAGGCTTCTATNCCAGGGATCCCTCCCATAATCAGCCACCAAAATAAACACTATAGCATATGCCAGCAAGATAATGCTGAAAGGGACCTGATATAGCTGTCTTGTGGGAGGCTATACCAGTGCCTGGTAAACACAGAAGTGGAGGCTCACAGTCAGCTATTAGTTGGAACACAGGACTCCCAAGGTAGGAGCTAGAGAAAGTACCCAAGGAACGGAAGGGGTCTTCAACCCTCTAGGTGGAAGAATAACATGAACTAACTAGTTCCCCCTGCGCTCATGTCTCTAGCTGCATATTGGAAGAAAATGGCCTAGTTGGTCATCATTGGGAGGAGAGGCCCCTTGGTCATACAGACTCTATATGCCCCAGAACAGGGGAATGCCAGGGCCATTACGTGGGAGGGGGTGGGTAGGGGAGCAGGGCGGGGACTCGGGAAGGTAAGGGAAAATTTCTGGATAACATGTGAAATGTAAATGAAGAAAATATCTAATAAAGAGAAAAAAAATGACAACAATTACTTTTCTTTGATTTCTCTTAACAGCAATGGACTCAATTCCCCAATAAAAAACACATAGAATAACAGACTGGCAACACAAACAGGACCCAACATTTTGCTGCTTACAGGAAAACAACCTCAGGGAAAAAGACATACACTATCTCAGAGTAAAAGGCTGGAAAACAATTTTCCAAGTAAATGGTATGAAGAAACAAGCTGGAGTAGCCATTCTAATATCGAATAAAATTGACTTCCAACCCAAAGTTATCAAAAAAGACAAAGAGGGGCTCTTCATACTCATCAAAGGTAAAATCTACCAAGATGAACTCTCAATGCTAAATATCTACGCTCCAAATGCAGGGGCAGCCACATTCATTAAAGAAACTTTAGTAAACCTCAAAGAACATACTGTACCGCACACAATAATAGTGGGAGACTTCAACACTCCACTCTCACCAATGGACAGATCCTGGAAACATAAAATAAAGAGAGACACATGGACACTAACAAAAGTTATAAAACAAATGGATTTAATAGATTTCTACAGAACATTTTATCCTTAAACAAAAGGATATAACTTCTTCTCAGCACCTCATGGTATCTCTTCCAAAATTGACAATATAATTAATTGGTCACCAAACAGTCCTCCACAGATATAAAAATATTAAACTTATCCTATGCATCCTATCAGAACACCATAGACTAAGGCTGATCTTCAATAACAGCATAAATAATAGAAAGCCAAGATTCACGTGGAAACTGAACAGCGCTCTATTCAATGATAACTTGGTCAAGGAAGAAATAAAGAAAGAGATTAAAGACTTTATAGAATTTAATGAAAATGAAGCCACAACATACCCAAACTTATGGGACACAATGAAGGCAATCCTAAGAGGAAAACTCATAGCTCTGAGTGCTTCTAAAAAGAAACTAGAGAGAGCATACACTAGCAGCTTGACAGCTCACCTAAAAGCTCTAGAGCAAAAGGAAGTAAATTCAACCAAGAGGAGTAGATGGCAGGAAATAATCAAACTTTGGGCTGAAATCAACCAAGTGGGGAATAAAAAAAAAAATAACTCAAAGAATCAACCAAACCAGAAACTGGTTCTTTGAGAAAATCAACAAGATAAATAAAGCCTTAGCCAGACTAACTAGAGGGCTCATGGAGAGTATCCAAATTAACAAAATCAGAAATGAAACCGGAGACATAACAACAGATCCTGAGGAAATCCAAAACACAATCAGATCCTACTCTGAAAGGCTATACAAAACTGGAAAACCTTGATGGAATGGACAATTTCCTAAACAGATACCAGGTACCAAAGTTAAATCAGGATCAGATTAATGATCTTAACAGTGCCATTTTCCCTAAAGAAATAGAAGCAGTCATTAATAGTCTCCCAACTAAAAAAAGCCCAGGACCAGATGGGTCTAGTGCAGAGTTCTATCAGACCTTCAAAGAAGACCTAATTCCAACTCTACTCACTCAAACTATTCCACAAAATAGACACAGCAGGTACTCTACCCAATTCATTCTATGAAGCCACAATTACTCTGATACCTAAACCACACAAAGATCCAGGAAAGATAGAGAAGTTCAGACCAACTTCCCTTATGAATATCGATGCAAAGATACTCAATAAAATCCTTGCAAACCCAATCCAAGAACACATCAAAATGATCAACCATCATGACCAAGTAGGCTTCATCCCATGGATGCAGGGATGGTTTAATATATGGAAATCCATCCATGTAATCCACTATATAAACAAACTCATAAACAAAAATCACATGATAATCTCATTAGATGCTGAGAAAGCATTTGACAAAATGCAACAATCCTTCATGATAAAAGTCATGGAAAGATCAGGAATTCGTGGCCCATACCTAAACATATAAAAACAATATACAGCAAACCAGTGGCCAACATCAAAGTAAATGGAGAGAAGTTGGAAACAATCCCACTAAAATCAGGGACTAGACAAGGCTGCCCACTTTCTCCCTGCCTATTCAATATAGTACATGAAATCCTAGCCAGAGCAATTCGTCAACAAAAGGAGAGCAAGGGGATACAAATTGGAAAGGAAGAAGTCAAAATATCACTGTTTGCAGATGATATGATATTATATAGATGTGATCCTAAAAATTGCACCAGAGAACTCCTAAACCTGATAAACAGCTTCAGCACAGTAGCTGGATATAAAAGTAACTCAAACAAATCAGTGGCCTTTCTCTACACAAGGGATAAACAGGATGAGAAAGAAATTAGGGAAACAACACCCTTCACAATAGTCACAAATAATATAAAATATCTTGGTGTCACTCTAGCTAAGGAAGTAAAAGATCTGTATGACAAGAACTTCAAGTCTCTGAAGAAAGAAATTGAAGAAGATCTCAGAAGATGGAAAGATCTCCCATGCCCACATGGATTGGCAGGATTAATATAGTAAAAATGGCTATCCTGATGAAAGCAAACTACAGATTCATTGCAATCCCTATCAAAATTCCTACTCAATTCTTCACTGAGTTAGAAAGGGCAATTTGCCAATTGATCTGGAATAACAAAAAAACCTAGTATAGGGAAAAGTATTCTCAACAATAAAATAACGTCGGTTGGAATCACCATGCCTGACCTCAAGCTATACTACAGAGCAATTGTGATAAAAACTTCATGGTACCGGCACAGCAACAGACAGGTAGATCAATGAAATAGAATTGAAGACCCAGAAATTAACCCACACACCTATGGTCACCTGATCTTTGACAAGGGAGTTCAAACCTTTCAGTTAAAAAAGACAGCATTTTCAACAAATGGTGCTGGCACAACTGGCAGTTTTCATGTAGAAGAATGTGAATTGATCCATTCTTATCTCCTTGTACAAAGCTCAAGTCTATGTGAACAAAGAACTCTACATAAAACCAGAGGCAATGAAATTTATAGAGGAGAAAGTGGGGAAAACCCTTGAAGATATGTGCACAAGGGAAAAATTCCTAAACAGAACAGCAATGGCATGTGCTGTAAGATCAAGCTTCTACAAATGGGACCTCATAAAATTGCAAAGCTACTGTAGGGCAAAAGATACTGTCAAAAAGTTAAAAAGGCCACCAACAGATTGGGAAAGAATTTTTACCAATCCTAAATCTGATAGGGGACTAATATCCAATATATACAAAGAGCTCAAGAAGCTGAACTCCAGAAATTCAAGAAACTCTAGGAAAAAAATGGGGTACAGAGCTAAACAAAGAACTTTCAACTGAGGAATACTGAAGGGCTGAGAAGCACTTGAAAAATGTTCAACATCCTTAATCATCAGGGAAATGCAAATCAAAACAACCCTAAGATTCCACCTCACACCATTCAAAATGGCTAGGATCAAAACTTCAGGTGACAGCAAATGCTGGTGTGAATGTAGAGAAAGAGGAACACTTCTCCACTGCTGGTGGGATTGCAAGCTGATACAACCACTCTGGAAATCAGTCTGGTGGTTCCTCAGAAAACTATACATAGTACTACAGGTAGATCCAGCAATACCTGTCCTGGACATATACCCAGAAGATTTTCCAACTGGTAATAAGGACACATGCTTCACTATGTTCTTAGCTGCCCGATTTATAATATCTATAAGCTGGAAAGATCCTAGATGTCCCTCAACAGAGGAATGGTTACAGAGAATGCGGTACATTTACACAATGGTGTATTACTCAACTATTCAAAAGAATGAATTTATGAAACTCTTGGGCATATGGATGTATCTGGAGGATATCATCATAAGTGAGGTAACCCAATCACAAAAGAAGTCTCTTGATATGTACTCACTCATAAGTGGAAACCTAGAATACCTAAGATGCAACTTCCAAAACACAAGAAAATCAAGAAGGAAGACCAATGCGTAGATTCTTCATTCCTCCCTAGAATAGGGAATAAAATATCCATTGAAGGAGTTGCAGAGACAAAGTTTGGAGCTAAGATTAAAGGATAGACCATGCAGAGACTGACTGCCCCACCCAGTGGCCCATCTCATAAATAGCCACCAAATGTAGACACTACTGCCCATGCCAGCAAGATTTTGCTGAAAGGACACTGATATTGCTCTCTTCTGTGAGGCTTTGTCAGTGCCTGGCAAATACAGAATTGGATGCTCACAGTCATCTATAGGATAAAACACAGGGTCCCCAATATAGGAAGTAGAGAAAATACCCAAGAGCTGAAGGGGTCTGCAACCCTATAGGTGGAACAACAATATGAACTAACCAATACCCCCAGAACTCGTGTCTCTAGCTGCATATGTAGCAGAACATGGCCTAGTCGGCCATCATTAGGAAGAGAGGCCCCTTGGTCTAGCAAAGGTTATATGCCCTAGTACAAGGGAATGCCAGGGACAAAAAGTGGGAGTGATTGGGTAGGGGTGCAGGGAAGGGGGCGGGTATAGGGGACTTTTGGGTTATCATTTGAAATGTAAATGCAGAAAATATCTAATAAAAATTATTGCAGAAATTAAAATAGTTTGCATTTCTACTTGCAAACATGTGCTCACAGGTATCTACTCCTGATATTTTATTAGTACATATTCTGTCTTAAGGTGTGTGTTTTCCTGTCTTGATGGTCACTGAATGCCAAATTCTTAAAACTGAACCTAAATGTGTATTTTTTAATGTGTGGTTTTTTTCTTAGCAGTGGTTTGTATTAACAATACAAAGCTTTTCCATATGTCTTTAAAGTTTTTCTAAAAGGTACTGAAAAAAATTAGGCTGGGAAGAATGCTCAGTTACTAAATGGTTGTAGATCTAAGCTATAATCTTCAAAACTCAAGTAAATCTTTGAATAGCAGTCCACCTATATAAAATCATTGCTTCAACTGTAAAACAGAGGGTTGAAACAGGAGAATGACTAAAATGCACTAGGCCATTTGAGTGTCTGAAAGGCAGCCTCCCACTTCTCCTGGTGAAAAATCATCAGTAGATGAACAATGAAGAAACAATATTTAAGATAACATGAAAAGTGAAGACTGGCTCCAGAGGTTGCCATCTAAGCCCCTTCCCCCACATGCCATGGCATGCACACACATTGATCATGTACGTACACACATAGACAAACCAATGCTCTTGAAAAGCATTTTGAAATTATTGGCAATTAAGGATTTAATACTAATGTTTACTTGTTGAAAACCATTGTTTCACCTACTTCTTATAAGAGCTTTGTTAATTAGACACAGCTTTTGAATTAAGACTATTTGTCTTGGAACCACATGGCTGAAACCATGCCCTTGTCACCAATCCCTTATTGTGTTCATTGGCGAGACTCACTTTTTTTTCTATGATAGATGCACACATGGGAAATCAGGTTGCTCTGTCTTGTCGAGTAGATGACAGTCAGTTTGGAAGGCAGCTGTGCATTGACCTTCATGTGCCTGTTTTATCTGTGCACTCCATGTTCTCTTCTCTCGGGACTGAAAGAGTAGGTAACCATTCCTCAATGCACTGGGCAAGGTTGTAGACCTGTGAGGGTTTGGTCAATTACCATGTTCTTCTTCAATTTACAATTGGCCATGTGCTATTTTCACTGTTTTAAGTCATTTATGGAAAAGAAATGAAGTATGTCTTTCCCATACAAATTCAGTGTGGGTACACTGGAATACTCAGGATCCTATCTATGTCAGGCAGATAAATTCCTGAATGTCTTGGGTTGTGACTCTTACACTCTAGTCCCCACTGGTGTCATCACATTAGCATTTTCCCAGGCTGTGGCCATGGATATTGTTTTACACACGAAATCTCTCCAAGCCATTTAAAGTCCAAACACTGGCTAGCACCTCTGCAATATGACATTTCCAAATATTGACTGCTTGCTGGACCACTGCGCCCCCAGAGCACATAACTTCATTCTTTTCTCACAGTCCTCTCGTCTGTCATTCTTTTCTCACAGTCCTCTCGTCTGTCATTCTTTTCTCACAGTCCTCTCATCTGTCATTCTTGCATGGTTTTGTGTGCTCAACCTATTATCTCCCATCTTCTTTTGTAGAACTTTTGATCAAATATTATTTTTCTGAGAAATGTCTCTAACCCTGTTTTCTGCGTATCCACAGCCACGTGTATCTTTTTATATTTCTGGCTTTACTCCCCCCCCCCACCTTTGACATCAGGATGTGTCTAAATATTCACTAACCTGATTTGCTCTTGGATTTTGAGTGCTTAGGGAAAAGAACCATATCTTCTTTTAAAAACACTATAATTACTACAGTTATTTCCTTACAGCCTTTATTGTGCTTGCAACAATCTGCCCAATTCAAACTTTGAGAGAGTTATAAAATGATGCAGAAAGATGAATGCTTTCCTGTAATATGTAATATGATATTTATTTACTTATACCTTTAAGCATATCTTTTAACTTAGAATTGTGTCTAATGGCTTTTGGAAAATTATATCAGTTGAAAATTATGAGTTCATGAATTTCAGTTTTATTTACTAAGACATATTGAAGGAACATCCATATACCTCCTTGATTGTTTGGCATTTGCTTGTTTTGGTTCAGTATGCAAAAGCTATTTTGGAAAAACTATATAGAATACTTTTTGCTTAGCTAAGTTGTACTTTTTATTGATTAGCTTCAATAGGAGGCATTTCTTGTCTTCAGTTTAAACCAAAACCATTTTATATGCTTTCATAAAAAGCTAGTCTGTAGCCTGATTCATTCAGTGATTACCAATTCTAGCTACTAAAAAGTTAAAGTGTACTGTTGTAAAATTAATAAACTAAATCCCTCTTGGCACAAAGGAGATTTCAAAACCATCTGTCCTAGAGTTTCATTCCTGTAAAGAGACACCATGACCAAGGCAGCTCTTATAAAGGAAAACATTTAATTGGGGCTGGCTTACAGTTTCAGAGGTTCAATCTACTATCATCATTACAGAGAGCATGGAAGCATGCAGGCAAACATGATGCTGGATGAGCTAAGAGTTCTCCATCTTGGTCTTAAGGCAGAAGAAGGGGACTGGAATTACACACTGGGCTTAGCTTGAGCTTATATATGAAAGGTCAAAGCCCATCTCCACAGTGCCACACTTTGTCCAACAAGGCTACTCCTATTAATAGCGCCACACCCTATAGGCCAAGCTTTCAAATACATGAATCTATGGGAGCCAAACTTATTCAAACCAACACACCATATTTTTATTTTCTATGCCCACATTAGTAATTGATTAAAAAACTACAAGGCAAACCAAGACAGTCTAGTTTCCCACTACTGAGAAGGAGGTAGGAGGTGGTCTTCGAAGGTGTGCTACTTCTGGAAGAGACCTCGGCTTTCCCTTTACCTCGTTTATACTTCTTAGACAGTGGATCTTTAGTGTTAATAGCTTATTCCAAATTGTGTAGACAATATACAGCCTCATTTCTCCACTGCTCATATCTGTCTCAAGAACAAAGATATCATGGTAATAATGCCAAGGGTCTGGAACTAAATGAAGAATTTAGGTTAAGATTTGAATATGTATCTGCTATTGTCTGTTCTTTGGTCCCTTTTATCAAGATACCGTCTATAATTTTCTCCATTAGAATTATATTAACTGGGCTACTACAGATAATGAAGCCTACAGTGATATATTGCTCACCAGGAATAAAATGCTTATCATAAACAGGGACAGTTTGAAGCTGGTGTACAATGCAAAATGTTGTTCAGACCTTTTCAGAATGCCTTCTCTAGGCAAGAACCTCTCCCTGTCCTGTGTGTGTGTGTGTGTGTGTGTGTGTGTGTGTGTGCACATGCATGTGCATGTATTTTTGTGTGTGTGAGGATGAGGACATATGTGTGAGAGAGAAATTGAGTGTGTGTGTGTGTGTGTGTGTATGTGTGTGTATGTGTGTGAGTATGAGTGAGAATAAGTGGATTTCTACTTACTTTGTGTGATTGTGAAAAAGTAGGGTCTACAGAGACAGGAAGGGAATGATTACAACAAGCACAGAGGGCTCTAACACAGGCATCTTACACAGGGCCTCTAGGGTATCTGTCAAACATATTAATTCACAGGCAACCAGGATAAGTTACCCTGAAGAAAATGAAATTTTAGACTAACAAATTATAGAATATGGCTCAAGTAAAGCTTTAAGTCTTTTTAAATTCTAATGGAAAGTATATTTCACTTTTTAGTTTTGAAGCTGTACAAAATGTATGTTTAACATAAAATATATCAACATAACAAAGCCAAGTATAACAAAGCATAAAGAAATGAAAGAATAGTTAAGAATAAAGCATCAAAAATACTCAAGACCTTCATATGGAGAACCACAAATTTCGGACTGAATAGAGAGTAAATATTTAGAGACAGATACCTCCTTTTTGGGTTCAGAATCAATGTATTTAAGATATTTACCTTCTTTGCATTTGTACACAGTTTCAGTGCTACTGTATTGTTAACTTATGTTAATTATATCATTTAGTGAGTTTCACTGATATTTTTGCATATGCATATGGCATGAATAGATTGTATGTACACACATGCACACACTCTCATAAGCCTGAGCACATAAATGCATACACACACTTATATCCATTTTTTCTACTTCCACATCTACCCTGGCCCCATCTGTTACCACTTAATAATCACCTTTCTACTTTCAAGGATACTCTTCTCTTGTTTTCCCCTTTCTTCTCCTTCAGTTGCATTGTGGTAATCCTTGTTCTACTTTATTTGGCTTATTTTGCTTAATATTGTTTTTCCCACACATGACAGCATTTTATTCCTTTTGGTCACTTTTTTCTTCATTGTATTTAGGTACGTGTCTGTGAAGAGTCATGTGTGTGACAGTAATGTGTCACTTTCTAAGAGAAAGGACAACTTTCTCTTAGGCCATCTGTAAATGCATTTCAGGGATGGGATGCGTGTCATCATGCTAAGTGATCTTACTGGCCCAATGTTTGTATGCTGAGTTAAGAATGGGGTTCCTAGATCATATTGTTGTTCTCTGTTAATACAGAGGAATTCTATGAAGTGGGATACAGTGATTGCACTAAATTCATTTCCTACCAACACTGTGCCAGTCCTCCTATTTCTTCAGATCACCAACACTTCTCCGATTCATCCCTTGCATTACAAGTCATTATTATGAGTTGAAGAATATTGCATGGTGATTTTGACTTGCATTTTAGTGATGATTAGTGATATTAAGGATGTTTTTCTTTACCATATATATACTTTTGAAAATTGTCTGTTTGAAACATATATTGTCCATTTTAAATAGTATTAAATATTTGGATTTCTTTTTTATTCTAGTCATCGCATCCTTGTCAGATGTCGGCATTATAAGTACTTTCCCTAGGAAATTCATATATTTATTGTTTTTAATAGCTGAGTAGTACTCCATTGTGTAAATATACCAAATTTTTTGTATCCATTCCTCTGTTGAGGGACATCTGGGTTCTTTCCAGTTTCTGGCTATTATGAATAAGGCTGCTATGAACATAGTGGAACATGTGTCCTTGTTACCAGATGGAATATCTTCTGGATATNAGCTGCATATATAGAAGAGGATGGCCTAGTTGGCCATCAGTGGGAAGAGAGGCCCCTTGGTTATGCAGACTTCATATGCCCCAATACAGGGGAACGCCGGGGCCAGGGGGTGGGAGCGGGTGGGTAGGGTAGCAGGGCCGGGAGGGGGGAGGATATAGGGAACTTCCTGGATAACACTTGAAATGTAAATGAAGAACATCATATCTAATAAAAGTTGAAAAAAAATTCATAGTAAAAAGAAAAAGAAAAAAAAAATAAGTACTTTCCCTCGTTCTGCATACTGTCTCTGTACTCTGTTGATTGCTCATTGTGCAGAATCTTCTAATGTAGCCAATTAGTCTACTTATTTTGACTTTTGTTTCCTGTGCTTATATGGTTGTATTCTCTTGAAACCTATCTCATTGTCTGACAATCGTGTCATAGCTTGGTGCTGTTTAATACAATTTGTATTTATCTTTTAAACTAGTGAGATACAAGGATAGAATTTCATGTTGCTGCATGTACATGTCCAATTTCCTAACACAAATTTCTTGAAAGGGCTGATTTTTAATCCAATAAGTATTTGGCTATGGATGTGTGGGTGTATTGTTGAGTTCTCTATTCTCCATTGGTTTGTGTGTGTTTCATTCTCATACCATGTTATTTTGTTGTCAAATAGAGTAATACCTCCTATCCTGCTCATTTTGCTTAGGATGACATTAGCATTTTTTGGCTTTTTTTTGTATGTGTTTGTGGCTCAGCATGAATTTTTAGATTGTTTTTCTTTAGTAGTTTCATGAAGAATTCTTTATATTTTAAGGCTTGGATTAATATGCAATTTATTTTGGCTAATATGGACATTTTAACAATAATGTATCATAACCTATAGAGTAAAACATGTCATAAATGTGTATGTTTATTCCCCCATTTCTTATATCAATGCTTTAGAATCTTCTTGTTAGATACATTTTACTTCTTTAATCAAATATATACCTACACATATAAAGTTTTGCAGCTATTTTAAATTAGGAGGATTTCTTAATTTTTCTTTTTCTTTTAATCTGTGGATGTTTTGCCTTTGTGTATGCTGGTGCACAATTTGCATGCAGTGCCTGTGGAATCCAGAAGAGGGTGATGGACACCCTGACACTGAAGTTACAAGGGGTTATGATCTGTCATGCAGGTGCTGGGGATTGAATCTGTGTCTTCTGGAGCAGCAGTCAGTTTTTCTGCTAAGCTATTTCTCCAGATCTGAGGTTGAATTCATTATTAATTTCAGCAAATTTGGTACTGTTACATGATAACACTAATGACTTCTACATCTTAGTTTTGTGTTCTGAAATTTTGCTGAATTCATTTATTCTAATAAGTTCTCAGCAAGACCATATTTAGCACCTGTGAAGTGGGACTATTGGACTTGATATTTTCTGATTTTTTCTTTATTTGTTTCGATTATTTATATGCTTCAGCCAGTTCCTCCCAGACTATGTTCATCAAAGTTGCAAACGTGTTTTTTTCTGTCTTGTTCTAAGTCTTAGTGAGAAAAATTTTAACTTTTCTCCATTAAATATAGTATTAGCTTTTCACTGTTATCCATGCTATTTATTATGTTGGAGTATATTTCTGGTATGTTTAATTCATTCAATATTTTTCTAGAACAGAAAATGTTACATCTTTAAAAAAACATGTTTATATGTAGCTGTGGAATGATATATGTGTGTGGGGGGGTTCAATGTTCAATGTTAGGTATCTTCCTTCCTCACTTTATAAATTACTTTTTGAAGCAAAGTCTCCCTCTGACTAGAGCTTATTGACTTAGACATATCTTCTTATCAACAGTAGTTACAGACAAACTCCCGTTACATAACTTTCTACATAGCTGCTTGTATTTGGATGCAGCTGTTCATGCTCATGTAACAAGTAATAAAATGATAGAGTTATTTCATCATCTCAGAACATGTATCTTCATGCATGCCTTCTCCGTATAAATTCAGAGGGATACATGGTTTACCGCACATACTATTGATATGCTGTTTCACATTTATGAATCTTTGTGCATTGTCTCATCTTTGCATCTCTGGAATGAATCTAACTTGATCATGGTGAATAATCTTTTTAATGCACTTGCATATTTGATTTACCAGTATTATATTTTAAGATATTTGCATTTATGTACTTTAAACATGTGGCCAGTTCATTTTTCTTTCCCTTCTCTTTCTTCCCTCCCTTCCTCTCTTACTCTTTCCTTCCCTCTTTCCTTCCTTCCTTTTCTCTTTTTTCCTTATTCTCTAGCCCAGACTGACCTTGGACTCATTACATAGCCCAGGATGTCCTAGAGAATTTGATGATCATCTCCTCTTATATTTCCACTTGCTAATATCACATAAATGTACCAGCTAAACATACAACTTTTGCAATTTACTTTTGTGTCCTTAGCTGGCTCAGGTTGATTCTGGCCTCAGAGAATGTGTTTAGAATAAATCCTTCCTCTCCTATCTTTTGGCATAACAAAAAGAGGATGGGTAGCTGTTCTTTAAATGTTTTATAGAATTCAACAATGAGTAGATCTGTTCCTTCATGGGAAGTTTTTTATTACTGATTTTTATTGCTTGTTATGAGTCTCTTTGTCTTCTCTATTTCTTCATAATCCATTCTTGGTATAAAGTTTATGTATCGAGAAATTTTTCTGTTTCATTCTCATTTTCAAGTGTATTGGGATATAATTCCCATCATAACTCCCATTAAAGTTATTAGTTTGTGTTTTATCAGTTATAATATTACCTTCCCGATCTCTGATTTCTCTCTCTTTCTTAATCTAGGTGCTCATTTTATTTTCCCCAAACAGCTTTCCCTGCTGTAGATTTTGAGTTGTATTTTCCATCTTTATTTCTTCTATGTCCTTGAATTTTATCATTTATTTATTTATTACCACTTTGGTTTAGATTTTTTTAATTTTTCTAGTATTTTCTAGAAATGTGGATTGTATTTTCTTCTATTTTCTTGAAAAGCAGTGTATCTATTTGGGATGTTTCTAGGTTTCTGATGTGAGCATTAATGTGTCTAAGCTTCCCTCCCAGCACTGCTGTATTCCACAGGGTTTTGTATGCACTTGTATTTTTCTCTTTGTTTCTTTTGTGTCAAGAAATGTTTTAATAATATTCTTGTGTTCTAAAAAGAAATATTCTTGTGTATTCTTCTATGATCCCCTGATTGCTTAAGAGTAAGTGACTTTATTTCCATATATCATGGTGGTTTTCAAGATTTTTGTTTATGCTGATTTCTAAATTTATTGTAATTTTTTGTCCCTCCAAAATATGTTACATTATTTTAATATGTATTTTTAAACTTTGTAATTGAATGTATGTGAATTTCACATCATGCACCGCAATTCCATCTCTCTATCCCTTCATATCTATATTCTACCCTTGAAAAAACAAAGAAACCACAACAAGAATCTTGCTGTGTAATCTGTGATGTGTTCCCATATGTCACACAGTTACCTTTTTGCCCCAAACAGCTTTACTCACAATGTTAAGTGTAATGGGTCCTTGGTCTGGTTTGAGGCCTCTGGCTTCTGCTACACTATCAATACTGGATCTTCATTGGGACTCCTTTTACATATTGGGTTGTTGCTTATGTCATGGAGATCCTTTAGCTTTGGATATGCAGGACCAGCCCTTCACATGCTCCAGCAGTAGTTCACAGATGGCATGGATATTAGTGGATCCAATGCCCTGGATCTGGATCTGGTTGGTATCTAAGTCAGTTAGCTAACCAGTACTACTGTGACCACACCACCAGGGCCAGCTCTCCTGCTCTCTTGCCCTTGTGTGGACTGTGCCACACCCACACAACCAGGGCCAGCTATGTTATCCAGGCTAGATATGGGTCTAGATTTGCTTAGTGTGGTAGCTGTCCAGGGGCCTGGCCAGATCAGCACAGTGCTAGGGTATGGGTGGCAGTCCAGATCGTTGGTGTCCATATGGCCTTTGTTGGTAACTTGTTCACAGACATCACCAGAGACCCCTGCTGCAGCAGGATCAAAGGCCCCCACATGGCCCTCAGCAGCAGCCTGAACCAGGACATCACCATTATCTCACAAACTACTAAGATCAAAATTTCCCCCAATAACCCCTCATCCACCAACCTCCACACCCCCAGCCCTCAGCACCCTACCATCACATTAGTGTGGCTCCTACCCCTATTCCCAGACATTAACATATCAGTGGCAGCCCAGACCAGTGACATTCAGATGCCCTTCTATGGCAACACAGGCCAAGTCACCAGCACAGATTCTGGACCTCACACAGAAAGGGCCCTTATTGGCAGCCCAGCCCTGGACATCACCATGACCCTAGGTGATTGCACAGGATCTTCATATCTGTCTATTCATCACTTCCGGTGTATAAGCCTTTAGTTCTGTTTCTTCACATTAACTACGTAAATTTGCTTTCTCTCTCATCTCTCCACCATGTACTTACTCCCTCTTTCTGATGTCTCCATCACATATTTGTTCATCATAGTGGCATCACCCATAGGCCCCAGGGTGGGAACCTATGTGTCTCTCTTCAGTATGTTTTTAATGTGTTGAATACCATTTTGGGGGAGACATATCATATATCATGAATAATATTACATGTTCCAGTGAGAAAATAAAGGTGAGCCTTTCTTTGTAGCTCTTAGGCAAAATGTCCTGTAGATGTCTATTTGGTTCAGGGTGTAACTACATACTCATTTTTCTTGCCAGTATTCTGGATCTGGTGTCCATTGCTGAAAGTAAGATTTTATAAGCTGCCAACTATTATAGTATTGGTGTTTCCCCACTTACACTTATTAATATTGATTAATTATGTTTCTTATGTGTGCTTGCTTTCACTATTAGGATAATTTCAATTTGTATAATTATAGGGATTTTTTATACCTTCATTAGAGAGCCTTCCTCATTAATGTCCACTACTTTTTCCTTAAATAACTTTCTTTAGCACTTATCATAGAATGTGTGTGGTGGACGCCGTCTTTGCCCTTGTTGGGCAAAGTGTTTATCTGCTCACCATTGCTAAAGGTTAGCTTAGATAGATATTAATTTTGGTCGATATAATTTTTCTCCAGTACTCTGAAATTTACATGGCATTTTTTCTTGACAAGCTTTTTGCTAAAAAGTTGAATATCAGGCAAGCTGGGGCACCTTAGAGTGTTTAATGATAAGACATCTTGTGTAAATTAAGTTACATGTGAGTGATAACCTCTGGTCTTCTCCACTAGATGCCCATTTCCTTCTCTAGGCTGGGAAGTTTCTATTAATAGGTCTTTGAATTAATTTTTCACCATTTTAGCATTCTCAAATCTTTCTTGACTCCAAATCACATAGACATGTGTTATTTTAACTATTGTTCAATGTTCCAATAAGGAGTGTTTATGCCTGTTTAGGTTTTGGACTTTAAAGGCACTATTTTTTCCTTTGTTGGATCTACCCTGCTACTGATGTCTTCCAATCTAACCTGGGGTCTTATATGAGCTTTGTAATTACAGAGACCTTCATTCTCTGAAAGATAAATTGAGGCCCACACCTTGGTCTGTGATGATGCAGATAAACCATGAGACTATCCCACTGAGGCATTTGTCTCTTCATAGTGTTCTATAAGCAATAATATGGTGAGAGGAGTGAAGCCTGAGCGTCCAGAGAAAGTGGTGAAGACAAACAAAGGCTGCTGGAAATCTGGGTTGCATTAGATCCTTTTAGCCTTTACACTGTGTGAGCCTCACTGGGAAGAATTGATGTTCTGCAATTCATATTTATGACAAGGCTTTAAGTTGCCCAAAATTCATGTGTGAATTTTGTGTCAATCATAGTACACAGGCTTCTTTTCTGATTTCAGAGATAATCTTGATTTTCTGATCCTTATACCATTTCTAAATGGCATAATTTGTTCCTTTTAATTTGAGTTACAAGGATTCTTCTAGCATTCTAAAAATAAATCCATTTGAGCATATAGAATTTGCAAATATTTTCTCTAAATTTGTCGATATAGTCCTTCTCTTTCCAATGGTATTGACCAAAGCACAAGTGATACACTAATGGTTTAAGTAATCATCAATTTCTTTTAAATATTTTGAATGAATTTTTAAAACTGGCTGATTAATTGAGAAAGAGCATTCTAGAAGGAATTAATATAAATTAGAGGTAGGTAAATGGCAGGTGACAAGAAAGATGGAAATGACCATCTCTAGCCTAAAATATTGGAACATGTTTCTATCTGCTTATATGCATTAAACTTATATTTGTTTTGCATTGATATTCTTAGACACATATATAAAAGTGTTTAAGGTAATACAATTAAGCATTCAACCAGTCTTGGTCTTTGTTTACAGACAGAACATTTCTCTTCACTATTTTTTGTTTGTTTCTAGAGAGATTGGTTGTCCGTTGCCATAGAAAATGAGGTAACCTTTTCAAAAACAATTATAAGATTTATAGCAACATAATTTAATTTTAAAAATTCCGCATAAGCCAGGCATGGTGGCAAACACCTTTAATCCCAGCACTCGGGAGGCAGAGGCAGGCGGATTTCTGAGTTCAAGGCCAGCCTGGTCTACAAAGTGAGTTCCAGGTCAGCCAGGGCTACACAGAGAAACCCTGTCTCAGAAAAAAAAAGTCTGCATAAATGCTTCCTTGCTGATGATGTCAAGTGTTATTTTGTAAATGAATTTTTTCATGCAATGACATCCAGAATCAATAAGGTTCAGAAGATTCCTAACACCTTTAAAGCTGGAAATGACAAATTGTTCTCAACACAAAATAAAAGCATAATCTCAGTGTTAAGGTCCCTATATTTTAAGTATCTTCCATAAAAGAATCACATCATAAAGCTATCAGAAATAATACTGAAATATATACTACAATGGTTTATCTCACTTTACTTGATCTACTAATTCAATTATCTAAAATCACCCACAGTTTAAGGCCTTACATAGGAGGGTAGAAATCTTGATGAATTCTTAAAGTTCATGACTTTATTTGTAGCATTGATATGATGGAGGTGAAGGCTTTATGTTCTGTGCAAATTTTACACTGCTTGCAACATTACAGGCAGCCTTTAAAGTCACTTAGAAAGCAATTACTTGTAAAGGCAGTTTTTAAAAAGGGACATATACCATAGGATTTTACCATTCTTCTTTATTTTAGGGAAATTTTGTTTGAGTCATCATACTGTGAAGGTAATCAAATTTTTAAAATATTAAAAGCATTGGGCTATTTCACTGCTTGGAAGAAGTGGAGGAAGTCCCAACAACGTAAATTATATTTATGTAGTTCAGTTAAATACAATTTTGAGTTGGTCTTCTTCCACTCAAGTAAATTATGTCTTATATACTCTTTAATTGTAAAATAACCAATAAGTATGGCTTTAAAATATTATAACATCCTTGCCATAATTTGTTCTTCTAGCAATAGTACTTGAAATGATATATTCTAGAGCAGCTTTAAATGAAATGAGAAGGAAACTCAACTCATCTCAAAGCCATAGCACATTCATCCCAGATGAAGTTAGAGGTGCCATGGAAAGAGTCTTTGTAATAAACTTGCATTCTAGATATCAGTCTCCTATACAGATATTTCCCCTAGTATGTGGATTTCTTTATAATAAGGAACTATCTAACATAATGTCATTTGAATCATCATAATTGGAGCACTTTGTATAGATTTTTTTATACCAGTCTAATCCTTTTTAGGGTCAAGGTCTAGTGGAGAAAAGTAAAATTTATTTTTTATTTTTATTATTGTATGTATTTATTATTACAGTACTTTATTATTACTAAAGATACAAAGGTTCTCCCTACCGAAGGCTGTGTTCACCAACATAAAGTTTACTTGGATGCTGGCTAAAGTACATTAACTTTGGGCTTACCTCAAAATCATTTATGTGCATGAATCACAATTGCAGCACTTGAGAGGCAGAGGCAGGCGGATTTCTGNAAGATGTCTGTCTGAGGACACAAAACTAAACATAGTGAGAGTTCCTATTAAAACCCACAGAAGAAGCTCAGGTTCAAATTCACTATACTCTCACCACAATTACTTTTCTGTAGGTTTCTAAATTTAGGAATAATAAGATGCTTCAGATAGAAGCCCATTGTGCAGTGTTTTCTGTAGCTCATCCAGTGTCATCTGCTTCCAATTGCTTTTCTTCTTTTACTCTCAGAAACCACTTTGCATATTGTATACTATAGTGACATCTTAAAGAAAAGAATCTGAGAAATTTACAAAGTCAAATCATTTGAAGAGTTTGAAATAAAACTTCATTGTTTATTTTTCAAAATTTAGAACCTCATAGATTGTCTTTTCTCAACATGTTTTATTCATTGTTTGCGTTTTGGTGGTATATTTGTTATGTCACTTTGGCAGTGAAAACAATTAATTTCTAGTATCAATGATTACTTCTAATAAGTTAGAGCTCCTTATTTCTGTCTTAGCACAAGAATAGAGCATAGCAAGAATTAGTGAAGGAAGAAAGTTGAAGAGAAGAAAGAGTGCTTTTGCTACTACTCACATCCAGGTCATGACTATAAAAGGTTAGAAAAGTCTAAAAAGCTTTAGACTAGATTTTCCTCTTGTTTTGCTTTTTTAATAACTTGGAGTGAGTCTTTAGCTCTGTTCATTAAGCATACTTCATCCAACAGCAGCTGGTGGTGGGCTAGCTTAGAGGAAATACAGTGATATTCATAAAGGGTAATTTTATCATTTTTTAATTGTTATTTTGTGCCCCCACCAAAAACCCAAAACAACAAGAAAAAATAAAACCAAAACAAACAAACAAACAAACAAAAAACACTGAAGAAATAGAGAATAAGATTTCAATGTGTTAAAATATATTTTTATCTAGCATAGAACAAGTCAAAGGCAGTCCATAAACTTCATTTCTGAGCGAGGTTGTGTTCTAAATCACGAAGAAGGAAAGATTATTAGTCAAAAAGGAAAAGGTTCTGCTAAAAAAATAAACAATCATGGGAAATGCTTTTAAAGATTTTGCATTGTACTTCATGCCAATAGTTGAAAGAGATTGTTAGTAGATTTCACTATTTTACTGTGTGGTTTATATACAAGTAACCCCAGTCATTCACAAGTGGGCAAGACAAAAGTAGCATTTAATACAGAGTATTTTAAAAATGTAATCATTCCATGTTATACAAAGTGAGCTTCTATTATAAATATTTATTAACATTAGGAGGTCTACAGAAGCATAATGTTACTAACATGAAGATAGTTTCTGAGCTGTATACACTTTTAGGAATATTTAGAAAATCTGTCTCTGAAGAGATAAATGACTGGCACTATATATCCCTTCTCTAAAATATTCTACTATTTTTGGACAGATTTAATTTAGTATAAATTTCCACTATATTCTTTCTCTTTCTTTCCATTTCCATAATAGTAGCCCAAGACTCTTCTTCAAATACATTGAAAGTCCTTCATGATGCTGAAGATACAGTTTTGTCACTTCAAAGAGACATTCATTTATTTAAGAGATAAAATTAATAACCTAAAGATACAGGCTAAAATATTTTGACTTATGGCAATAAAAAAGTAATCTAAAGCACTTTTCCTTTTGTTTGTTTCCCTGAGATCAGGTATCACACAATATCCCAGGCTGGCCCTAATTTTCTATGTGCCACAGACTGGCTTCATGTTTGGTACAATTTCTGGATTTGGTTTCTTGGGTGCTAAGATTTCAGGTTGGGCTACCATCCCTAACTTGTTTTTGGGTTTTGTTTTGTTTTTTTTTTGTTTGTTTTTTTTGTTTTGTTTTGTTTTTTGTTTTTTTGTTTTTTTTTAGGCTTTCTTGTTCTAAAATATAAATGTATAAACAAATTCCAGAACTTTTCATGTAAGATCATGAATATACATTTGGAAGTAAGTATCTAGTTAGAGAAACAACCAACCTTTCATTGAAAAGACAATAACAACCCAATCCACAAGCACTAGGCAAAGAAAGCTGTCATGGCATGAAAAAGGCTGTTGAAACTTCAGAGCCCACTAAAGTGACACATATCCTCCACAAAGGCCTTATCATGTTCAATATGAGGAAGGTAAGTACCATCTGGGTTCCAGAGCTCCATCAAGGCATCAAGCAACACGTCAATTCCATGTACCAGCTGAAACTGTGCACAGAACCTAAGGACCTTTACTGGTCCATTTTTCAGGCCATGGTTATAAGTGCAGATTCCAACACAACACAATGCTATGAAGCTGATGGAATTCCTTATTTGATCCCATGGATCCAGAGATTCACAATGCCAGGTATAACCAAACATTTATCGAGAGTCCTAGGGAAGGTCTCTAGTACATCTTGTAGCTTAGGGATCACAGCTACTAGAGGCACAGCCTTGTGTATCACTTGTACTGCTACAGAGAGATATGAAGAAAGTCTCCCTATTTCACACCATCAGACTGGCAGCGGCTGCCACAGCACCTAGTGCTGTCAGAGCCACAGCTCATAGAGCTCCAGAATTACTGAAAAAGTAAGTCTCTGTCTAAAAGTCTGTAGCAGTCTTTATTGACTGATACAGACTAGACTATGAAGGCCTTCTTGTGGACATTGATACAAGATGAGAGACCCACCTAGGGGCTGTGTATTTTAAAAGCTTCCTTTAAGAAAGTATGGAATTCCCATGATATATGCCACAGACCCAAAGAAATTAAACAAAAAAGAAGGAAGGCCCATGTTAGGATGCTTGAACCACACTTAGAAAAGAGGAACAAAACACTCATAAGAGGCAGAGAGAGGGAGGGAACTGGATAGGAGAGGGCAATGGGAGAGGGCAGGATCAGGTGTGGGGAGAGACAATAGAGAGGCTCTGAGGGATAAAGAGAATAAATGGAAATCTGAAGCCATGTGTGGTGTCCATGGGTGGGTTCTCTAAGAAGTCCCAGAGATCTGGGATGTTGAAGGCTTCTAGGAGTCAATGCAGGTGACCTTAGCTGAGATGGTAACAGTGGGGACATGGAATCTGAGGAGACCACCTTCTGTAACCATGCAGGACCCCTACAGAAAGGATCATGATACCAATCCACCCATCAAACTTTCAACCCCAAATTTGTCCTGTCTAAAAGAAATGCGGTGACAAAGATAGAGCAGAGACTTGAAGGAATGAGCAACCAATAGCCAGCCCAAACTGAAATCTATCCCAGTCCCAAACATTATTAATGATACTCTGTTATGCTTGCCGACAGTGATGAAGCATAACTGTCCTCGAGGGGCTCTACCCATCAGCTGACTGAAACAGACATAGATCCCCATAGCCAAACATGGACTAAGGATGAAGACTTTCAATTGAATAGTTAAGAGAAGAACATTGAAGGCCCCGAAGGGGATGGAGACCCCATAGGAAGACCAACAAAATCAACTAACCTGGATACCTGGGAGCTCTCAGAGATTGTTCCACCAACCAAAGTGAGCAGGCTGGATTGAGGCCCCCAGTACATGTGTAGCAGACACACAGTTCAGTCTTCATGTGAGGAACCTAACAACTGGACTAGAGACTCTCTGTAAAGCTGTAGCCTGATTGTGGTATATGTTCCCTAACATGGCTACCTTGTCTGGCATCAGTGAGTGAGAATGCACCTAATCCGGCAAAGACTTGATTGTGTTAGGGTAAGTGGATACCAAGGAGAGCTTGCCCTCTTAGAGGAGAAGGGGAGGGAGGATCAGAGAGGGTCTCTGTGGGGAGGATTGGGAGTGGGTCAGTGTTTAGGATATATTTGTATGTATATATGAAGAAACACAATATAACTATTAAATATCCTTATACCTTAGTTAAACAACAAACATCTACCATAAAATTGAAAGGACTCTATGATAAAAGGGCAGACATCGATATAAGGAAAATGAAGCATAATTTTTCCAAAAGAGAATGAAATAATTTTTAAAGTCCTCTTAAGACAACTCAGCAAATGACATTGAGAGAAAAAATGACCAAGATGAGACATAAATTAGACATTTAATATAGATATAAATCATAGAAAGTCAAACAGAATTTTAAGATAAACCTTTAATTAATAGAATGGCAAACATAAGGTTTCTATAACAGAGACTCTTTTTACTCCTCCCTCCCTCCCTTCTTCCCCTTCTCCCTTGGCTCTCTTCCCACCTCCAGTATTTCAATATGTACTGAATGCTGTAATCACAGTCAGAAACCACCACACCTAGCTAGAAGAAAGGAGTTCTGTGCATATCATTTGAATTAATAGAGACATAAAGGGGGAAGAAAATTAAAAGACTGAAGAAAACTGATAGTGGAATACTGTTAATTGAACAAATATTCATATTATAGAAATTCCAAAAGAAAATTAAAAACCTACTGAAAATCTATTTTGTAAAATATATCACTGAAAACTTCCAAAATAATGAAGGATATGTGTATCCACACCTAGGAATCTTAACCCAAACTAAAAAGATTTCTCACCTAGACATGTTTTAATCAAAATGCCAAAAGCATAGGACTAGAAAGAATATTAACTACAGAAAAAGTCACAGATAATCAGAAGTCATCTACACTTAGCCAATAGAACCCTTATGGTCCAAAGGGAATCAGATGGAATACTCAGGTTGCTGATAAACAAAGAATGCCATCCAAAAATACATCACCCAGCAAAAGGATCCTTAAAACCTGGAGGAAATTTAAAAAAAATTTCCAGATAAGCAAGTTAGGAAATTCTTTACTTCCAGAGAAGCCCTGTGTGAAATAACAAAGAAAAAACTACACTAGAAATAAAATGATAACTTTATTGTTTGGATATGAGATATTTCCCATTGGTCTATGCACTTGAATGTGTGGGTCCTGAATGCTTTGACAGTCTGGAAAGCTTCAAGAGGAAGAGCCTTACTAGAGGAGCTTGATTCCAGTTAATACTAGAGACAAAGTAGATGTGGGCAAAATGGTTGTAATTTTATGACTCTTGTGGAAAATGTGAAGTCAAACAATACAAATTCAATTCAAAGGCAAGGCCCTAGAAAGAGGGAGCCTTCAGCACAGTTGGCTGGAAAATATACATATTTTAGGCAGTGCCCTGGTTCAATAGTGAAGACACACAGGAACAGCTTCAACTGTGGATTAATGTGCCATGGCTCTATCTTAATCTAGCAGTGAAACTTTGCATTATTCACACGGTACTGATTTCACCAGAAAGGCATGCAGTACACAATAATGAAGGACTAATAAGTTTTGCACCAAAGTTCCAGAGAGCCATAGATCAGACAGTATGTAGCATTGTGGAGCCCTTAAGTGTTTTGTGTGTGAAACTGTAGAGACCAAGTTTAAGGACAGCCAGGACTATACAGAGAAACCCTGTCTCAAAAACCAAGAGAGAGAGAGAGAGAGAGAGAGAGAGAGAGAGAGAGAGAGAGAGAGAGAGAGAGAGAGAGAGAGAGAGACTAAGTTTAAAATGTACCAGAAACTCCAGAATATTGCAGACTCAAGAAATATGAGATATTCACCAAGAAAAGTTACATACTCTGTGGAGATAGTCCAAGAGAAAGACTGCACATACCATGAGACTATTCAAGTTTGTTTAACCTTAGCAGTGCAATTGGAAGCCTGATGTAAGGGTCATGAAGCTTCAGATTTTCTGTTTTCCCTATTGGTCTTGCTTTGGACTGTCTTTGCTGGACCTACAAGGTTTTCCCTTTTTGGAATGTAAATGTTTATTTTATACACTATATTTTAAAAATATATTTTAAAAAACTATAATTTCAGAGATAGGAGGTTCTTGTAAGTCTTGCATGAGATTCTGGACTTCTGAATAGTGTTAAGCTTGTTAAGATTATGGGTACCCTGGAAGATGGACTGAACGCATCTTGTTTTACAAGATAGGTAAATTCCCATCAATAGAAAGCTAGATTCTGGATGTGAAATGTTTCATGATATTCATGTGAAGTGAATGCTTGGTTTCTACTTACTGGCATTTTTTAAAGGGACCTCTGGGAGGTGGCCTAGCTGGTCACTTGGTGGAACGCTTTACTGTGTATAGCTTGTTTCCACTTTCTACTTCCTGAGCCACTGAGATATGAACACATGGTCCCATATTCATGCGAGATACTCCCAATAACTGTAAGCCATAAATCTTCTCTCTCACCATGTTCTGTAAAATATTTTCCTAAAGTCATGGGAAAAGTACTAAGTACAATTAACGCCAAAAGGGAAAAAGGATATATAGAACATAATAGAACAAAATTACATTGAAGAGAGAAAAGCCAAGCCTTATTATGATAGAAACTACTAGATTATAGAGGAATTTTAAAAAAACATATGAAGGAACAAGAGCCATAGGTCAAATACAATATGGTTACTAATGAGACAAGGAGATTTCATGCTTGTCAATAACAACTTTAAAGTAAGGATTAAACTCACTAACAAAAAAATACAAACTGAATGAATGATAGAAAAAGTAGTTTATAAGCTACCGAGAAGTAACTTGCCTTACTATTAAATAAGCAATGAGATCAAGGTAAAATATTGCAAAAAGTTAACATACAATTGGAAACAAGTATAGAGCTAAATATTAAAAATCTATGAAATATCATTTAAAGAGTTCAACTCTTTTTGAAATAATTGTGTCTATATGTTCATATTTTATGTACAAGTTAATTATTTTAATATATAATGCAATGATTATAGAAATATTTACAGGTTTCTATAGATTAATGCATATATACTTACAAAAGAATTCCCAAACACATAAAAAATATTATTAGACTAAAAAGTAAAAGTAGGACCTAATACAATAGTGGAGGTCTCAATATTTTAAAATACTCTACTTTCTTCAATGAGCTAATAATCTGCATTCCCACATTCATATACACAGAGAGAGAGAGAGAGAAGAGGATGAGAGAGAGAGAGAGAGAGAGAGAGAGAGAATACTATTCAGGCAAATGAAAAATGTAACTTTGTGAACCACCTATGGCACTGGGGTGCATAGAATTAATAGAATAAAGCTGATACAAATGTAAGTGCCACATAAGCTTACTCATTTGAAGAAAGTTGTAGGTCAATTGTATGGAGAAACGTAAGAATATAATAGTCAACAGAAAGTGAGGATGACAGTGGGAAGTTCAATAAAGGCACTAATTGTGCATGAATTGTTTCCTCTTCTCTTATAGTATGGTAAAGTAACTTGGGGCAAAAGAAAGGGATCATGCTTTTCCAGCTTACGAAGAGTAGAACATCTGAGTCAGGCTCAATGGCTCACACTTACAGTCCCAGCACTTTGGGGGCTGAAGTACAGGACTACAATTTAAGGTTACAATATGAGCTCCTGTCTCAATAAAAGTACAAATGACCATCACATGAATTGATTATTATTTGAAGAGCTGTGTATGCTTTGGTTTGAAATAAATATCATATTAATATTAGGTACCCTTATAGTTATCCCATAATTGTGCAGATATGTATTAAGCAGTAACAGCTCCTATACCAAAGAAAAATAAGAGCTCTGTGTATACAAATAAAAAAGTTTATTTTGAGATACAAGAAGGGCACTCTTGTCATTCAACAAGTTACTACAGGTACTATTATTGGCAATCAGTCTCAGTAAATTTAGTTACTGGTTAGGTAGGTGTCAAGCATTTCTCTCCAAGCTTCTGCCAAGGTGCACTGTGATAGTAACCCAAGAAGTGACAGAGATCAATAAAATCTCTTTGTAAGGAGTCCTGCAGTCTGAAAATAAAGGTTCTATGATGGTTCTATCTTAATTTAGTCCTTACTAACTCTTCTCATCAGGTGATAAGCAAGCTCTCTTAAAGGGAGGATTTTCATTAATTTCAGGTAATTTGAAAGTATTGTAAATAATTAGGTAATGCTGTTTACACATCATTGTAAATTAATTGCTTATTGATGGATAGGATAGGAATGACTAATTCATGTCTGAACTTGTTAATACCAGTGCAGTGATTACCTCTGGTTCACTTGGAAAGGCAACCTGAAAGCCTTTCCATTATTTCTTTTTTAAAAAATACATTTTTATTAGATAATTTCTTCATTTACATTTCAAATGGTATCCCCAAAGTCCCCTATACCCTCCCCCAGCCCTGCTCAACAACCTACCTACTCCTGGTTCCTGGTCCTGGCATTCCACTGTACTAGGGCATATGATCTTTGCAAGACCAAGGGGCCTTACATCAACTCCCATACTCATTTGACCCCTACCTCACTCAATCAACTTCACTGTGCCTTCTGCTTATGCTTTTGCAGAGATCTGACTTTGAATTCTGGGTCTTGTACACTACCCACAAAGAAAATTAAGGAAGCCAACCCCTCAATCACAGCCAGGTAGGACAAAGACCATACCCCTCACCATGCTGAGAGGACTGAGTTGGCCAGAGCCTGACTGACTCCATGACAGGATTCAAACTAGCAATTAAGGGGACTAGACCTGAGTTTTTGTACCCCAGAACTGAAGAAATCCAAAACAAGTCAATTCCAGGAAAAAACACGCATCACCAACAGCCAAGTAGCAGCTGCCCTGACATGTATTCGGAGTGAAATATAATTAGTCAGTAATGGTTCTGGAATATCCCAAATATTCCGCAGAGCCTTAACAAATCACAAAGGTATCCTGGCAATAGAGCCATTCAATTAAAAAAAAAAAGGCAAAGATTATCCGCTCCAACACTAACAGGCTTTAAAGTGAGCCTGCAAAGTTCACACTAACATCTTCCATTCTGATGAATGGGAGACCCCTGCATGCTGGATTTCTGCAGAATAAATGTTCTTTCTTGTTGCATACTATTTGAATCTGAGGTATCATTCTTCAGTGAATCCAGTGCATTTTTGATATTCACAACCTGCTTTCTGCCTGTCTTGTAGGAAGCCTGTCGTCATTCCTCAACCATACTCTCCACAATCCAATTGTTCTTCAAGCCCACAGCCCTCGTACATTTGATATTTATCCTATGGAAAATTCTTTGTGTAGTCTGTCTTAGTTGGTTGACGTTGACATATTATCATATTCTCATCTATAACTTAATGTCCACATGTTATCACTCCTTCATCCAGAAATGTGGAGTTAGAAATACCTCTGGTATAATCTCAGAATGCTTTCTATTTTCTCGGCAAAGTAGATTCAGTGCTTTCTCAGGTTTAATTTTCTAGCCAACTAAACTATAAACCTTATGAAGGCAGAGGTGGAGCTTTGGCTTCACTGAAGTAACTCCAAGTTGTACTTTATTGCATAGCAAATACAAAATACTTAATAAATATGCACTGGATATATGAATATGCATTTAATGTATAAATTAAATTTGATGAAAATAACACATAGAGATATAAATCACTGATCCTGTCATATTTGTTATGCTTATAGGCCTCTCTGCTAGTCCCTATTTCTATGAAGTATATTAACATTTCTATCCACACAACTCATTTCTTAGAAAGAATGCAGGCCCACTTTAGGAATTATTCTATAAACACATAAAAATAAATATTTAAAAGAAATTTCTATTGATTATTTTTAAGGTGTTAGCAATCAAAATAAAACAAAAATTAATGACTATTCACAGAAATTATTTTTTTATACTTTGTTCAATACCAGTCATAAATGTTTAGATTACTTTAGATTTTTTTCTTTTGGGCTTAATTAAACTATTAAGCAATTTAAGGCAGAGGTGGGTGGCTTATTTTGCCACAAATATGCAGTGTGCAATTGGTACACATAAACTGTTAACCCAAAGTCAGATGTGTTTTAATTTTTTACAGCATAGTTTGAAAATTGATGGAAGTTGCCAGGAGTTTTTCTAGAACTATAGTCTATGAAAGAGCTTTGCTTCCCGAGCAGATGACCAGGGGAAACGAAAGTAGAAGAGTCAGAATGTGAGTGGGAAAATATGTTCTCTTGCTTCACCACTGTGGGTGACTATCAGTGGTTACTAAGAAATGACATAGATGATTGTTGGAAATATCTAGGCAAGTGCACAATAAAGGGGTATCGCAGAGGTCATGATCTGTTCCCCTCATATTTGAATACTAGAACACTCCTTTTAAGTGTAGGATTCTGAAGGATCAGAAGACTGAAGGCACAAAAGTCAAACCTATTCACTGCTGCCTTTCTCTGTATTATACAAGCCCAAACTATGAAAGTAAGAGAGTAGCATTGCCTTGGAAAAAGAATATTCCTCATTGATAAGTTTTGGTTATCATAATACTGCTTTTAATTATACCAATATTTCAAAAATCAGCTGAATTCATACAATAATTCGAATGTTCTTCACTTCCAAAGAATGGGATTAATATCTCCCATAAATACAAAGGATTAAAATGGTGATTTCAAAACACAGTGACTTGGACTTTTAGCTTCTCTTCTCAAACTGAACCTTTAGCAGAGTTGGTTCCATGTATAGTTAAGGAAGCTGACTGTGTACTGTTCTTGTTCTTTGGGTGTGAGCATCAAGCTCTATTAGTAAGCTATGCTGCTTGCTCTTCCAGTGTGCCTGCATGATGCCCTCTGTCACTGTTGGCATGAAGAACAGAGAGCTCCTCTCTGAGGAAGATGTCTGACGTGTTTACCCACTCAGAGACATTCTGTCCTGCAGTGCTCCTTGAGCAGCTGATGTGAACAGACTGACTCCCTAGGGTTCCCTTTCCTATGTAGCTCCAGGCTGCTGTAGTCAATTGAAGACACTGGCAAGAGAATAAAGGGCAAGAGAAAACACTAGAGAGACAATACCCATACCTACCCAACTCCCTTACAGTGCCAGTATCTCTTTGGCAAGAGGCTGTATCCATTTTAATCACAGTTCTCTAACCTGTCCCTAGTATTAATCAGTCTTTCTTATCTTCTTTGCTCCTTTTAGCTTTTAATTGATTCTGGGTAACTCAATTTTATTTTTGAAGTTTGATTTTTTTATTCCTCTACTACTTTATGTTGTTGCATTAAAATCTTTCCAGTGGACCCATTTGATTTGGATTGTGTATTATTAGGGTTGATTAATATAATGAAAAAATTGTATACTGAGTAGTAGAAGTGTCCCCTATCCCCTGCATGAAGACTTTTGTCAAATGTCCTTTCTATTTCAGGGAAAAATGAAGTCCAGCTAATCTGAACTGCTCAGCCATCACTATGATCTAACACTGTTTTCCTGCCTAGCAGACCATGTGCACTACTGGAGACCAATCTGTAGCCTTGATACACTGATTCACTATGTGCTGCCTGCTCTGACCTAGCACCAGATTGATTGACTTCTGGGCAAGGAGGCTCCTTGCTGAGCTCTCCAGTTGACCACTATACTTGCCAAGGCTTCAAGTGGCTCTAATGAGTTTCCTATGCACCAGCTGTAGCCTAACAAGCCTTGTTTGCGATAAGCAAGTGCAGTCCAGTCTCATATCTTTCCTCTCTCTTCTGAAGCACTGTTCATGATTTTAAACTGTTTGCTTTCTTGGGAACAATCTATATAAAAAAGCCTACAGAGAATACATTTTCATCTTGGCACTATAGGTGACAGCTTCCTGCAAAAGAGAGTGCACTAGAACCATTTGCAAAGTGTAAATTTGAATATTCCCTGGCTTGACATAATCAAAAAAAACTTTGTATAAATTGTTACTTCATCTTACAAGAGACACAGGTATTTAGCTGGCCATGCAAGTGTGTAGTTCTAAGGCCTTTGATGGACAGCAAATTTTCAATTATGAACTATCATAGTTACTCAAGGGCTTTATATTTCTTCTGCAACACAAAATTCAGATGGGATGGAATTGGGCTTAGGCATCTATCTACTTTACAAATTGTACAAGTTACTCAGTACTTATTTCTATACTTTTCATCTTTATGATAGGGAAAGTTGATGTTATATGAGTAGCTAGTCCAATGTGATGAGCATTCAATACATGTTAGTTTTGTAATAAAAAAAAGTAAATTGCAATTCTTTATTCCTGCTAATTATAGGATATTCTTCAATTGCTACCTAGTCTTGTTGAGGTCTTAACCAGAGAGAGAATAGCACTTAAGAGTACAATCAGTAAAGACACCCATATCAAGTTAACCCTAACTTTCTTCCTTCCTAACTTATTGGTGAAGGGAAAAGCTCTTCCTTCTTCATCATGGGTGTTGAATCTAGAATACAGTTATCTCCATTCACATTCTGTCTTTATTACTAATGTAAATAGAAAGCTGATATTTGCAAGTGAGTCTCTTATGCAACAGTTTTAAGAGACAGGAGCCTTAAGAGATGATTAGGTCAGGAAGAATCACATGTGTAGATCATGTCATTACTGAGAGAGTTGTTTCTGTATGTAGCCTTATTATTCCTTACCCATGTGATTCCACTACCATGTTATGACACAAAAAATGTACCCATCAGTTCTCAGTTGCTTGATCAAGAATTTCTTAGTTTTCATAATTGTGGGGAATGTCTATTTTCTTTATTAATTACCCAGGCTCTAATATTCTGATATAACAGCACCAAATGGACTAATTTCTTTATCATCTATGCAACTATCAACAATGTCCTTCATTTTTCTGTGCCTCAGCTTCCTCACCTCTGTTTAGATCTTAATGCTAAATATAATCTATTTCATTGGTCATGAAAGTAATTAAGTGTGCTAATTCTTCATGTTTAACACACGGCTTATTTAACAAATGAAAAAAAATTCTAATTCATTTTTAAATCGTCAAGATAAAAGTCAACTATAGTTATAGTGAATGTTAAATAAATAATCAATTGTGTAAAACTTAATAAAATTTCTAATATATGGTTACATTGCAATTTTTATATGTTATAATAGCACATGAATCTGGGCTCACAATTCCTGACATAAATAAGCAGTCAATAAATGATATTTCCAATTTTACCTTGTCAACATCAACCTTGGTTACAAGAAAGCACACATCATTGTGGGCTCTGTAGTGTGGCTGATTCAATTATGAATTTTTATTTCTCTATTGATACCCAACTTCAGGTATTGTTGCTGTAGGCACGGAATACTGCTCAACCTGGCTTTTTTTCTTCTTTGAGGAAATTAATATGATATCTTTCCATTGTTGCATTTCTTGAATGTGAATTTAAGAAGTAATTATCTTCTTATATAGACTCATGAGGCATGCTCAACATCTTCTCTGTAAGATATGCAGGTTCTGTCTATCACCTCCCAAAGGTTTCTGACATTTATTGTAGCCTGGACCACTTACAGTTCATAGTAAGTTAGGATTCTATGGCCAGTTTTAACTTGTAGTTTTAAACTCTCCTGATTTCAGTGTCTTTTGATAGCACTTGACCAATCACTCATTTGAAGTGATGGTTATTTCAATAAATAATTTATGACTTTTGTGTGGTCCAAGGGAACAGCTGGCAAAAATTCTTGATTTTTTAACTGAGTTCAGCAGAGCAAGCCCTACCTAAGTACATCAAACAGTGAGATAGTCCCCTCCTCTGTAGAAGGCAAAGCACCCTAAAAGAGCTTTAAATGTTACTTAATTGTAATGAATTTTCAAATACAAAAACATCATTTGATTAATTTCCCTAGTCAAACAAGCACTTCTCCAGACTTTGCTCTGTATGAAATTCTCTGGACTTAAGCTATTCTAAAGGTTTGGAGCTTTGCATAGGAGTTTACACTTTCATTATTAAATACATTTTTATTCACTTATCCACTCCCCCCCAACACACACACAGAGACAGAGACAGAGACAGAGAGAGACAGAGAGAAAAGAGCTATACTGGTAAAACATTTAGTTTCTTATCCTTTTATACTACCCTTTTCTTGTTCTCCTTTCAACATGTATTATTACACTCATATAAACATTAGTTTACATAAATGCACACATACATTATATCTAGGATTGCATATGAAGGGGAATATCATTTTTTTCTTTTCTTTCTAAGATTTTTTCTAAGACCTTACATTATATTGTACATTCTAAGTCCACCCATTTTCATGTAAATTGTGATTTTCTTGTTTACATCTGAATACAATTCTGTTTTGTATATGTGTCAAATATTCATTATTTATTCAATGGTTGATGAACAACTGGGTGGTTTCCTTTCCTTTCTATAGTAATAAAGCAGCAATAATTGTGGGGGTGCAAATATCTCTATAGTATAGTATAGAGTTCTCTAAGTGTATATGCTAAAAAAATGAAATAGCTCTGTTAATTGGTGATTGTATTTTTATTTTTTGAGGAACACAGAACCAATTCACAGAATAGATAGATTAATTTACACTCCATTCAGTAGTGAATACTGGTTCTTCTCTCTTCACATCCTCTCCCATATTTGTTGTCAGATTTCTTGATGATAGTCATTCTGACTAGGGTGAGATTATATCTCAAAGCAGTTTTAATTTGCATTTACCTGGTGATTAAACATATTAAAAATACTTATGGGTTATCTGGGCTCCGTTTTTAAAAACAATCTATTCAAATTATTGCCCTATTTGTTGATTAGCAGTTTTGTGTCCATTTTATTTAATCTCTTCAGTTTTTTTTTTTTGCTAATTCTTGATATTACTCACTTCTATGATGTATAGCTGTTAAGTTGAAGAATGAGACAAGAATGCCCATTCGCCCTCTCTTATTTGAGGTAATTCTTCAAGTCTTAGTAATAGTACTTACACATGAGAAAGACACAAAACCAAGAAAAATAGTAAAGACACTCAAACTACATGGTTCTTTACTCACTAGCCCCAGGATAATATATTAGAACAATCTTAAACCTAATAAAGTCTTATAAAATTCAAGGATGCCAAGTATAAAAAATATATATATATATATATATATATGCTATTATTTTTTTTTATATATATATTTTTTTATATATATTTATTTATATATATATTTTTTTATATATATATATATACCCTCATAAAATAGAAAATATCCAATTAAAAATTATTCTAAGGACCTAGGACTATATATGATTAAAGAAGAAGATAACAACTCTACAGTTACAATTTCATCATATTGAAATAGGAGATCAATGGAGACATTATATGATGGACATATTGTCCATACTCTTGGGTGGCAAATAATGATGTGAGAATGAATATACTGCAAAAATTAATCTACAGATTCAATCAAACAAAATATAAAATATTATTTTTCACACATATAGAAAAGAATGCAAAAATTCATATGGTATCACAAAATATCATAAAATTATCAAAGCAATTTTAAGGAGTAAGAACACAGCTGGAAGTCTCACAATACCTGGCCTCAAATTATGATGCAATGATAAAGATAGCATACTATTGGCATAGAAACAGACAGTGGACAAACAGAACAGAACTGAGAAGAACAGAAGAGAATAGAACAGATCAGAACAGAACAGAACAGAACAGAACAGAACAGAACAGAAGAGAACAGAACAGAACAGAACAGAAAAAAAACAGAACAGGAGGATCTGGAAATAAATCAATAAAGCTATACTCACCTAATTTTTAACAGACAAAAACATATATTGGGAAAAATAGCTGATTAAACAGTGCAGACAAAACTGAATATTCACATTCAGAATAATGAAATTAGATTCATATCATTCATCCTGTACAGAAATCAACTAAAAGTGAATAAAACCGAAAAGGTTGAAACTATTTAATGGACATACATGGACTAGCCTTTAAGACACTGGGGAAGGTAATGACTGAAAAAGAATTTCAGTATCGTAGGAACTAGACTCAAGAGAGAACCATGTGAAATTTAAAGAAAAAATGTCTCTGTACAACAAAGGAAACAATAAGGAACTTGTATAGACATCCTACAGATTGGGGAAATCTTTAAAAGATACCTTCTTAAGCCAGTTTTTCCAAAACTTGTGAAGGTGATAGGTGGGGTGAGAGGACACGTGGACAAACAGACTCCTATGGCAGTACATCAGAACAATATGAATGGCTTTTAATTAGATATATCAGCTCACAATTATTCATAGAGATTCAAGTAAGTGCTTATGTTCATAGGACCCCAAAGCTGAGGAAAGTCTGTTATTGGATTTCTCCCTGATTCTAAGGGGTCTGAGAAGAAATCCCTGAAGAGGACACCTTGAATCTCATTTAAAGAAAAGTGACATGGTGTGGTCATGATGGGTTTGGTAAAAATGGGTTGGAGAGAAGAAGAAAAAGAAATCTTTGCTATAAAATATTTTATTAAATAATTGAAAAAATGGAATGAAACACCTGCAGTTTATAAATCAAAGTTTCCATATGGCATATAACATTTGCTAATAAATTCTTATAAGCACAGCATTAGAAATAAGCCTTTAAAAATCCCCTTGCTGTGGGTGCAATTCCTTTTCAGGCTGGTTTAGGCTTGCTTCATCCTACCGCATGTGATTCCAAACTCTAAGTCAATAGGTTATAAAACTGCACTTTGAAGTTCATTTCAGACTCTTACTAATGACGAACCCACTGCAGAAAATTGCTCACCCACAAATGGCAGTCATGAATCCAGAAAAGTAATCTTTGGAAACCTTTGCATCAATACTGTACTATTTCTCTGCTTTGCTTGGATTCTTTGGGATGATGGGAGCAGGAATTAGTCAGATGGAAGGTTGTTGTCATTCACATCTGCTCATTTTCAGACACTCTTCTGTCTTCAGTTCTAATTAGTAAATGCTTATCTACTCACTATATTTTTCCTGCACCTATCCATCTCTAGGAAATGACAAAGCATTACTGAAAAGACCTATGATCCCTTTCTCAGCTATCTTTAAAAGCTATTACTTTTAACATTGAAAACAATTAGTTATTTTTTTAAAAGGTTATACTGTGTTACCAACTGCCCCTCATGGACAGACTTCTAGGGGCCAGATATCAATAGCAATTCTTATCTTCCTCTACTTTCTATTTCACGGTAATTATCATGGTCTACCTTAAATAGTAGACATGGTGCTGTAGAAATGGATTGATTAAAAATGTATTCTATATCCACACTGAGGGAGCACAGCTGTTCCCAGAATACAAAGAATGATGATTGCTTAGGGTTCTAAATCTGTACTGTACTGCCTTTGTTATCTTCATCTATGCTTTTAATAATTTCAGCCCTCTGCCCTCTGATGGTGGATTTCTGTTGTTAATTGTTCAAAGGAACTTGGGAGACATATTCAGGGCAAAAGGAGCATGAAAAGCTTTTATGGAAATAATTGCAATTAGAAAATATCAAACCCACTTTGTCAGTAAACTCAGGAGTCATTTACAATGGAATAGAATGTCGCTTTTAAAAATTAAAATGTCTACAGAGATTTTGTGACATTTGGTATATGAATTTGACTTGGTGGAGAAACTGAATATTTGTAAAGCTTTCCACAGGATGCCAGGAGCATTTTTAATTTCTGAAAAGCCTGAATTTTAGAGAAATTTTAAGAAGATCATGACAAGTATTTAAAGTTTAATCTGTAAATAATAATTCATGGTAAATGAAACAGATTACTAGGATAATTCAAACTAAACTCTTCAAAATGTTATGAAATATATCCAGACCCATGAATGAGAATTTGATATCAGCAGGACTAAGATCACATGCCAACCTGTAGGGACTGCTACTTGCACTTCCAATATGATATATGCCTATATAGATAGTATATGTTATAAATATATTTACATATATATGAAGAAAGAGGGAAAGAGCATGGGAGAGAAAATAATTTTATTGATGTGATCAATTTGAGCATATTGCAAATAGCTTATTATGGAAAATGTTTTTTTATTAATTACAATAGTTTTTGTAAAGAATTTTAAATCAGTGAGACAATTTTCCACATGTTTTCCTCTGACTGTTCTCTTGCCAAATTGCCACAGATTAATTTCAGCATATAGTTACAATTTTATTTACAAATAAGCAAATAGAATTTTATTCTTTTCATGTCTTGCTGCAGCATACTTTAAAGTATTTAATGAAATTGAAGTTTGTAATTATGTTTCTAACTGGTTTATATTCTTTTAAAAATTAATATTTTTAAAATTGAGTTATGTATTTACATAGATCATCATAGCTTCCCTTCTGTAGTCTCCTCTCACACCATCACTCTTCCCTCCCCTCGTCCACCCCTCTTTTTTTTTTCTTCTCCAATGGTTATAAATAAACTTGGCATATTAAGTTGCAGTAATTCTAGGCACATCTTCTATTGAAGCTAGACAAGGAAGCCAGTTAGGAGAAAGGTATGCAAACTTTCATAGTGTAGTCAGAGACAGTCTCTGTTCCCACTCTAGGAATCCCACATGAAGATCCAGCTACACAAGTGTTACCTATGTACAGAAGATCTAGGTCCATCCTATGCATGCTCTCTGATTGGCATTTCAGTTTCCATGAGCCTCTATGGACCCAAGTTAGTTAATTCTGTAGGTTTTGGGAGGTGTGTCTTTGACCTTTCTGGCTGTTTCAATTCTTTATCCTCCTCTTTCACAAGACTCCCCAGGCTCCATTTCATGTTTGGCTTTGTGTCTCCACATCAGTTTCCTCACTTACTGGGTGAATCTTCTCTGATGACAGTTATACTAGGCTCCTAACAGCAAGTATAGCAAAGTATTATTAATAGTGTTAAGGGTGGGCTCATGGTATGGGTTCAAGATAATTCAGTCATTGACTGTCTCCTTCCCTTAAATTCTGCCTCATCTTTTATCCTTGCACACCTTGTAAATAGGACAAATTGTGAGTCTAAGGTTTTACAGTTGGTGTGGTGCCCCAGTTCCTCTATTGGAATGATTGCCTAGTTATAGAAGATGGGCAATTTAGGTTCTCCCATTGCTGGGAGTTACCTCTCATATCCTTGGGAATTTCCATTGTCCCAGGTTTCTAGCTCATCCCAGAGACTCTCCCAAATAATCTAGTTGTCTCACCCAATACTCTTTACCACCATCTTCCCCTTATGTCATCCCTACTCTTCCCATCCTCATCTCTTCCTCTACCCAGTCCCCTCCTTCTCATCTACCCCCATGTCTAATCTATTTCATTTTCTAAGTGAGATTCAAGTGATTCCCACTTGGGTCATTCTTGTTACATTGCATCTTTGTGTCTGTTGCTTGTATCATGGTTGTCCTGTTTATAACTAATATCCACTATAAAGGAATACATGACACGTGTGTCATTCTGGGACTGTGTTACTTCACTAAGGATGATATTTTCTAGTTCTATATAATTATCTGCAAATTTCATTATGACACATTTTAATGGCTCAGTAATACTCCATTGAGTAAATGTAGCACATTATTTTTACCCATTCTCTGGGTGAGGAACATCTAGGTAATTTCCAGTTTCTAGTTATTACAAATAAAGCTGCTAAGAACATAGTTGAGCTAGTGCCTCTTGGTATAGTGGGGCACATTTTGGGCATAAGGACAAGAGTGCTATAGATGAGTCTTGAGGTAGAACTATTCCCAATTTTCAGAGAAATGGTTAAATAGACTTTCAAAATAGTTGTGCCAGTTTTCAGTCCCACCATCAATGGAGAATTCCCCTTGGTCTGCAACCTTGCCAGCATGAGATGTTAATTGAGTTTTTGATCTTAGCCATTCTGATGGGTGTAAGATAGATTCTCAGAGTTGTTTGATTTGCATTTCCCTGATGACTAAAGATTATTTCTTCAAGTGCTTCTTGGTCATTAGAGATTGCTCTGTCAATAATTCTTCATTTAGATCTGTAGTCCATCTTTAATTGGTTTGTTTGGTTTGTTGATATCTAATTTCTTGAGTTCTTTACATATTTTGAATATAAGCCCTCTGTCAGATGTAGAGTTGGTAAAAATCTTTTGCACTGTGTAGGCTACCATTTTGTTCTTTTGACAATGTGCCTTACCTTACAGAAGCTTTTCAGATTCATGAAGTTCCATTTATTAATTGTTGATCTCAGTGCCCAATAGTTACTTGTGTTATGTTCAGGAATTTGTCTCCTATACCATTGGATTCAAGATTATTCCGCACTTTCTTTTCTATCAGATTCAGTGTGTTCAATTTTATGTTGAGGTCTTTGATCTGCTCAGACTTAAATTTTGTGCAGGGTGATAAATATGGATGTATTTACATTCTTCTACATGAAGACTAGGGTTATTTGTTGAAAATGCTTCCTTTTTGATTGTATAGTTTAGGCTTTGTCAAAATCAAAGTGTTCACAGGTGTGCAGCTTTACATCTGGGTCTTCAATTCAATTCTATTGATCAACCTGTTTGTTTTTAATGTTAATACCATGTGGATTTTGTTGCAATTTCTCAGTACTATATCTTGAAATCAGGGATGATTATATCTCCAGAAGTTCTTGTATTGTATAGGATTATTTTAGCATTCCTGGATTTCTTGTTTTCTTTTTTAATAATATATTTTCTTAATTTACATTTCAAATGCTATCCCAAAAGTTCCCTCTACCCTCCCTCTGCCCTGCTCCTTGATCCACCCACTCCCACTTCTTGGCCCTGGTGTTCCCCTGTATTGGGGCATATAAAGTATGCAATACCAAGGGGCCTCTCTTCCCAATGATGGCCGACTAGGCCATCTTCTGCTACATATGCAGCTAGAGACACCAGATCTGGGGGTTCTGGTTAGTTCATATTGTTGTTCCACCTATAGGGTTGCAGACCCCTTCAGCTCCTGTGGTACTTTATCTAGCTTCTCCATTGGGAAACCTGTGTGCCATCCTATAGATGACTGTGAGCATCCACTTCTGTATTTGCCAGGCACTGGCATAGGCTCATACAAGACAGCTATATCAGGGTCCCTTCAGCAAATTTTTGCTGTCCTATGCAATAGTGTCTGAGTTTGGTGACTGATTATGGGATGGATCCCCAGGTGGGGTAGTCTCTGGATAGTCCATCCTTTCGTCTTAGCTCCAAACTTTGTCTCTGTAACTCCTTTCATGGGTATTTTGTTCCCCATTTTAAGAAGGAATGAAGTATCCACATGTTGGTCTTCCTTCTTCTTGATTTTCTTGTGTTTTGCAAATTGTATCTTGGGTATTCTAAGTTTCTGGGCTAATATCCCCAGAACTTGTGTCTCTGGCAGCATATGTAGCAGAAGATGGCCTAGTTGGCCATCACTGGGAAGAGAGGACCCTAGGTCTTGCAAACTTTATATGTGCCAGTACAAGGGAATACCAGGGCCAAGAAGTCGAGTGGGTGGGGAGGAGATTGGGGCAGGGGGATGGTATAGGGAACTTTTGGGGTAGCATTTAAAATATAAATAAAGAAAATATCTAATAAAATAAAATAAATCCTTATTAATCAAAAGCAAACAAACAAACCAACAATCAAAAATATGTAGCCCAGGGCTTTTTTTTTTTTTTAATCCTTTAAATGTCTGCTTCTGTTTTCTTAGAGCTTATAAGTCTATTAAATTATCTGAGGTTGATTTTATTTTGGTTAAGTGTTATTTATCAAGAAAATTGTTCAGTTTGTTTAGATTTTCTAGGCTTGTGGAGTATAGGTTTTCGAAGAAAGATGAATTGATTCTTTGGATTTCCTCTGTATCTGTTGTTATGTTCCTCCCTTAATTTCTGATCTTGCTAACTTGGATAATCTATCTTTGCATTTTATTTAGTTTAGCTGAGGGTTATTCAATCTTGTTGATTTTATCAAATAACCAATAATTTGTTTCATTGATTTTTTGTATTGTTCTAATTGTTTCCACGTTATTGATTTCAGCTATGAGTTTGATTATTTCTTGCCATCTACTTCTCTTGAGTATGTTTGCTTCCTTTTTGTTCTTGAACTTTCAGATTTCCTGTTAAGTTGCTAGTATGAGATCTCCATAATTTCCTTGTGAAAGCATTTAATGCCATAAAGTTTCCTCTTAGTCCTGCTTTCATTATGTCCTATAAATTTTAGTACTCTTTGCCTTCATTTTCATTGAATTCTAGGAAATCTTTAATTTCTTTCTTTATTTTTTCTTTTACTTAGTAGTCAATAAGTAGAGTTCTGTTTCCATGAGTTTGTAGGCTCTATGATGTTTCTACTGTTTTTGAAGTCCAGCTTTAATATATAGTGGTCTAATAAGACAAAGGGGATTATTTCAATTTTCTTATATCTGTTAAGAATTATTTTCTGACTGAATACATGGCCAGTTTTGGAGAATGTTCTATGAGTTGATAAGAAGGTATACTATTTTTATTTTTTGCATGGATTGTTCTCTATATATTTGTTAGGTCTATTTGAGTAATAATGTCTGTTAGTTTCATTATTTTTTTGTTTAATTTCTGTTTGGATGACCTGCCCATTGGTGAGAGTGGGGTATTGAAGTCTCCTAATATTAATTGGTGGGGATCAATGTATAATTTAAGCATTAGTAGTGTTTCTTTTATAAATGTGAGTGCCCTTGCATTTGGGGCAAAAATATTCAAAATTGAGATATCATCCTGCTAAAATTTTACGTTGATGGTTATGATGGTTTTGGGGGGATTGTGGAGGAGTTGGAAAAATTGCTCAGAAGTTCTGAAAATAGGAGAACACTGTCTCCTCTTTTCAGAAGTTAATTCCCAAGCACATAGTTGCTCACAACCATCTATACTAGGATCTGATGCCCTCTTCTGGCATGCAGGCATAAATGAAGATAGGGCATACACACCTACAAGTGCACACACACACACACACACACACACACACACACACACACACACACATATATATATATATATATATATATATAGTGAATGAATTAATAAGAAAATATTTTTTCAGACCTTTGAGCTGTAAAAATTCTTTTTCTTTTCTTCTCTTCTTAGTCTTTGGTTTGGTCTTTCATAGTGTTTTAAATTTTCCTGATGTTTTATGTCAGAAACTTTATTGATTTTCTTTACTTTTTTAGTTTCTTTTCTTTTATTAGGTATTTTCTTTATTTACTTTTCAAATGTTATCCCCCTTTTCCACTAACCCCTCCATAAACCCCCTTTCTTATACCCTCTCCCACTGCTTCTATAAAGGTGTACTACTACCCACCCACCCACCCACTCCCACCTCCTTGCTCTGGCATTCCCCTACACTGGAGCACTGAGCCTTCACAGGACCAAGGGCTTCTCCTCCCCTTGATGCTCAACAAGGCCATCCTCTGCTACATATGTGGCTGGAGCCATGAATTCCTCCATGTGTACTCTTTGGTTGGTTCTTTAGTCCCTGGGAGCTCTGAGGGCGGATAGGGCATCTGGTTGTTTGGTATTGTTTTTCTTGCTATGGAGTCGCAAAGACTTTCATCTCCTTCAGTCCTTTAACTCCTCCATTGTGGACCCCATGCTCAGTCCACTGATTGGCTATGAGCATCTACCTCTGTATTTATCAGGCTCTGGAAGACTCTCTGAGGAGACAGCTGTATCAGGTTCCTTTCAGCAAGCACTTCTTTGCATTTGCAATGGTATCTGGGTTTGGTGACTATATATAGGATCCCCAGGTAGGACAGTCTCTAAATGGCCTTTCCTTAAGTCTCCATGCCACATTTTGTCTCTGTATTTCCTCCTGTGAGTATTTTGTTCCCCTTTCTAAGAAGTCCTGAAGCATCCACACTTTAGTTTTCTGTTGTCTTGAGCTTGGTCTGTAAATTATATTTTGGATATTCTGAGCTTTTGGGCTAATATACACTTATCAGTAAGTGCATACTGGGTGTGTTCTTTTGTGATTGGGTTATCTCACTCAGGATGATATTTTATAGTTCCATCCATTTGCCTAGTGTTCGGGGAAATGCAAATCAAAACAACCCTGAGGCTCCACCTCACACCAGTCAGAATGATGAAGATCACAAACTCAGGTGACAGAAGATGTTGGTGAGGATGTGGAGAAAGAGGAACACTTTTCCAATGTTGGTGGGATTGTAAGCTGATACAACCACTCTGGGAACCAGTCTGTCAATGCCTTAGAAAATTGGACATATTACTACCTGATACCCAGTTATACCACTCCTGGGCATATTTCCAGAAGATGCTCCAACATTTAATAAGGATACAAACTCAACTATGTTCATAGCAGTCCTATTTATAATAGGCAGAAGCTAGGAAGAACCCAGATATCCTTCAACTGAGAAATGGATTCAGATTTAACATTTTTTGACCAGTGTATCAATTTCTTCTTTGGTATCTTCTATGCCTGAGATTTTCTTTTCAATATCTTGTATTCTCTTGGTGATGCTTGGATCTTCAGTTTCTGTTTCATTACCTTGGTTTTCCATTTCCAGGATTCCTTCAGTTTCTGTTTTCTTTATTGACTATATTTCCATTTTCAATTCTTGACCAGTTTTATTTATTTATTTTACTGGTTTCCTGTATTTCTTTAAGAGATTTATTTTTTTCCTCTATAAAGGGCTCTATTGTCTCCCTAAGACTGGATTTAAAGTAATTTTCTTATGTGCCAACTGTGTTAGGATATCCAGGGTTTGATATAGAGGGATAGTTGGGCTCTGATTTTGCCATATTGCTCTGGCTCTTGTTGATTGTGTTCTTATACTGTACGTTAGCCATCTGGGTTTTGTGTTTATTGGAGGTTAAATGCTGATTTCTAAGTTTATCTTTGCTAGATGGGTGGTTTTCCCCATGGTTCTGTTTTCTGTCTGTTTTCTGACCTAAGTGGTCTGGGGTCAGAGTGGTCTTTAGGTCTAGTAGGGTATTTCTCCTGGGGTTTTGCAGCTTGTGTGGCCACTGAGGTTTTGGAGCCTAACCTTACCTCTGGGTAGTACCAGTGTGGCTTATCGTCCTTGGTGCCAGAGTAGCCCCTGGAAGAACATGTAGGACTGACTATCAGGGAGGGTGGTGTTTTACCTGATTGTCTCTAGTATAGCTAGGCCTTCAGAAATGCAGGCAGAATTGTTGACAGAAAATTAGAGTGCAGTGAGCATGGTGCTGGTTTATAGTTCATATTCTTACAGTGCATAAAATATCTTCTTAGCTAGAGGTAATAACAGTGATTGGATTGAGCTAATGCTCTGTTGGTGGGACAAAACACCTGAGATAGATAACTGAAGGAAATTATGATGATGTGTGTTGGTCCAGTATCTCAGTAATTCAGTTTCCATCCTTTGCTCTCTAACACTTTATTTTAGTTTATACATTTCATGGTGGAAGGGCATGACAGACAGAAAGCTGCTCATCTCATGGCATCAAGGCAAAAGAAGGAGATGATAAAGAGGAAAAGGGGAGGAGAGAATGTATTTCTATCTTGGGGTGGGGAGAAGAAACTATTTTTTGAAACTTCTATTTTCTTTCCTAAACATCTTGATCAGACTCAAGGAGCTCTTTGCTACAATCAATCTGTTTCAAAAGCCATGCTCCAATGAACTACTTCCTCTGCCTCCTTATTGCCCATTAAGTATGAACTTGTCATTCCATTAATCCATTTTTTAAGTAAATTCTTTCATGAGTCAATCTTATCTCAATAGTGCTATGCCCTGGGAACCAAGCTTCTGACAAAAGGCCATGTGGATATATTTTCTATCTAAACCATTTTAGATATGGTCTTAAAGCATATCTGCATTTGATTTCTTTATGTCCTCTAATTCTATTGCTACAAATTTAGCTACATGTAAATTCATTAACTTATATGGTTTAACATTTATATTTTGTATTAAAATATTAATAAATGCTTCTTAAATATTATAGGAAGTTAGTATCTAACCTCATTTAAGCTACACACAGTTTCAAAATTTAAAACCCAAATAAACCCATACTGACCAAAGAAAATGAAAAGCTTCTAAACAGTTTGGCAATGCTATTACCAAGGAAGTCATTTTGTCACAAAATAGCGTAGAGCTACATGCCTAGCTAGCAGCGATACCTCTAAATTACTAGACCATTTTCCAGAAAAAGAAGAAAAAATGATGAGAATATTTAAATGACTTACTCTTTATGGAGAATGACAAAACTTTAAACATCAAAAAGCAAAAATAAAGTAACATTTTAAGTAGCCCCTAACGTGATACAGCAAAAACATGAACAAGGTGTAGTTAAAGCAGCAAATAATGTAATACTCTGATTTTAAATGCATTGGAGTTGGATAAGCACTCCTGGGTTATTAAAATGAGAAATGCTTCACACATAGAAAAGTATAATATAGGTCCATGTTGATCACAGATTGATAGATTTGTATTGGTTACTTTTGGGGTCACTGTGACAACATTATTTTATTTAAATGTCATAAGGACAAAAAAGTTTATGACCAACAGCTATAAAGAGTTCCAATCACACTAGGCATTATGGGACAAAAATGATAATGTTATGGTGGGTAGAAATTATAGTAAACCGTACCTTAAAAGAGGCCAGGGCAGGATATATATATATAGATATATATATATATATATGTCTGAGTGACCTACTTCCTCCAATCTCTTCCTCATCTATCAAATTTCACCATCTCTCAATAGTGCACCATATTGCAAGTCCATCATGGAATCATTTTGTTGATTTTTGTCTGAGCTCTTGTGTGTTTCACTGTGTCCAGATATAATCTATATATAATCAAAAGTGTGAGCTGTACACAGAGGTATGCTTCAACTATCATAGTCTCCATATTCAGATTTTGTTGGAATGGATCTCCACAGTGAATTGTCCATAATATCCTACATAATCTATATCACTGGGGTGTGTGTGTGTGTGTGTGTGTGTGTGTGTGTGTGTGTGTGTGTATGTGTGCATGTTGAATTCTTGAATGTAAATGCTGAGTATTACTTTTTCCCCATTACTAAGTATAAAATATGGGTCTTGAAAGTCAATGCTGTATCTCTCTAAGAAGGAACTAGAGACAGTATATTAGAGAAAGTGTTTTCTGAAATGAAAACTGGCATAGAGGAGACCCTCTGATGACTTCCTGAATCCCAGAATCCCCAGATGAAGTCACCTGCTAAGTTTCATTTTGATGAACATGAACTTTCCCAAACTCTGACAAGTTTACATACATAATTGAATAGTTTATGACCCTTGACTCAACTTTAACATTCTTCAGTGACTTTGTAATTTTTCACACATCTTTAAAGCTTTATGAAACATATATTTCAGGAAATTTATTTTTGTGCATATCTTCTACGTAATTAAACCTGAAGTTCAGCTGTAATATATATATTTTAATACTATATACTACCATAAAATGTTATACATAGCACCATCTGTTGGCTGAGGCATCTTCAGCAGATGAAAAATGTTCTATGCATATTAGACTGGAATATCATTAAGAAGTTTGAACAAAAAAAGAGAAATAGACCTTTCATTTAGATCATAAAATGATAGTCTTTATCATTTTCCATATTACATATTACAGACTTGGAATTAAGTCTAATAATTCAGATTATTTTAGCTTCTGTTGACAGTATTGGTCAGTGTTCTAGTGCTGGAAAGAGACACTATAGTCATGGCAATTCTTAAAAGCAAAAGCATTTAATTTTGGCTTGGTTATTGTTTCAGAGGTTTATCATATTATCATCAGGGTAGGGATCATGGAGGCAAGCAGGCTGACATCCTGTTGGAATAGTAGCTGGGAATTCTACATCCAGATTCACTGGCAGCAGGAAGAGAGAGACACTAGGCCTTGCTGGAAACCTCACAGCACACCGCCAGAGACACATTTCCTCAAAAGGTCACGCCAACTTCAATGATGACACACTTCCAAATCTTTCTCAAATAGTCATTTTTTTTTTTTTTTGGTTAACTAAGCATTCAAATATATGAATGTATGGAGGACGTTCTTAATCGAACTGCCACAAATGGAATCTACTATAACATCTTGGCCTTGTAATAATTTAGTGTAAACCCAGCCAAACAGCCATGAGTGATGAAGTCGTTGAAATTAGATGATAATCTAGGACTTTCACTTTTGTAAACCAACATATTTCCTAACTGCATCCTAAATACTTATCCCAATACCCACATTAACTCTCATTCCTCAACAAAGATACTTCTTTTGCAGCAGATAGAGACCATTTCAGAAAGCTACAAGTAGTCACGTAGAGAGCAACTATGATGTTTCCAGATCCACTGAATACACATATACATACAAACCTTGCCTTTAAGGTTCAGTGAGCAACATGGAAGAGGAAGCAAAATGTCTGTGAAAACCAGAGAATCACAACGATTACTGTAAGATTGTATTTTAAAGGAAAATGTACCCATGGAATCACAACAGTATGACTAACTAAACAAGACCTGTACAGTAACATACCATGTGACATGCCAACATGGACGGGAGAAGTCTTACTAGGTCCCATACCTAGATGATAAGTTATAGACAGTGACTTCTGATAAATGGGGAATTAGCATTCCTAGGAGTATGCCCACTGATAGATTATCTAATACCAAGTATTCAGCCATAGAAACATATACATAAGACCAACACTAAATAGAGTCAAAAATTTATATATGTGTGGTATATATATATATATATATATATATATATATATATATATATATATTATATTTAATAAATAAAAAGGAATTTGTGTGTGTGTGTGTGTGTGTGTGTGTGTGTGTGTGTTATGTGTGTGTGTGTACAATTTTCAGTTAGACCTTATGACCCTTGACTGACTGATTGAATGATTTGAATGACTGACTTCGAGACAAGATTTTTCTATGTAATCCTGGCAGTACTGCATTTTGCTATTTAACTCAGTCTGGATTTGAACTCATAGAAATCCATTGGCTCCTGCTTCCTAAATTCTGGGATTAAGAGGACCCATGTCTGGTCCTAGAAATGCTTTTCAAATGACAGATTAATCATGTTTTGGGTACTTTAGCATCATCTAGAATAAATATAAATGGTTAATTTAGTCATTCTGAATAAAAGAGAATGTCTTAAAAACTTATGAAATGAGAATAGTGTTTATTTATTATTTAGTTATAAAATAAATGAGACTAAATTATATATTTTTACATATTCCTCTTTATTTTAATTTAGCCCAGTTAGAGATATCTACTGCTATAAATGTATAGTTAGATATTTTATAAACAGAGAAGCAAATGTTATTTATTTATATTTATTTGTATTGCTTGGGAATTCAACAAGTGAGATATTTTCATAATTTTTCTCGATTTTTGTCTCATTGTGAACTTGTAGATATTTGCCTAGTTAAGATTTCGGATTTTGGGTTTTGCCTCTTACTTGTCGGAAACACTGCCAAGTAAAAATCATTAAAGAAAGTCAAGAATAATATATTTTAGAATTGGGCTTTCTGAATAGACAGTATCAATACATTTATAGATATTAATTGGTATCTTCATTAGGGTTACTATTGCTGTGATGGAACACCATGAGCAAAGCAACTTAGGAAAGAAAGCGGTTACTCACTTAGAGCTTGATATAAACAAAAGCAGTGATGGAAGGAACTCAGTCAGAGCATGAACATTGAGGCAGGAGCTGATGCACACACCATGGATGAGTGCTGCTCTTTTTTCTTGAAGGAAGCATATATGTTCTTAGAGTTCTTCAAAGCAAAGTCCTGCAGCTTCTACCACTGGGGCAGCGTGGGACTGGAGGTCAGAACACAGTTTTCCTTTACAGAGTATAGCTCTTGGTAGAGTCTACACACTCATTAAGATCTCAGGAGGACCCTCTGAGCTGATTCGGGGAGCTTCTACTGGGATATTTTGCCATTTCTCTTTCATGACAAGAATAGTTCTTAAAAAAAAAACAACAAAAAAAAAAAAAACATATTGCCTAACATCAGGACACTAAGACCACAGAGACTATTAGGTAAGGCAAGTCCGTTTCTAAGGCCAGCAACCCTGAAGGTGTCGCTTTGAGCAGGAAATACTGTAATAGGAAGAAATAGCTTCATTATTTTTGTTCTTTCTCTAGGATAATAACTGTGCTTTTAGCAAAGCCGTTAGTTCTCTCTCTTGGGATATCATTTGGGTTTTGGAGAAGGAATGCGAGCCTGTTGGTCTGGCTTGAAATGTTTGCATATGGTCATCCATTTCCCTGGAGATACTTGTAATGTTCTGGCCAAGGCTGCTGCTATTGAAAATGATAAATATGTTTTCAGAAACTTAGAGCAATAGAGAGGGAAATAATTCACCTGTAACCTTTCCACAACTTCTGTTTCCTCTGGGGTATGAGGATTTAGTCTCTTGCTTCATTGGACTAACAGTTTTGACTGCTTCATTAAGATTTTCACTGGTCAGGATTAGGATTCCAGGGGGCAAAAGCATGAAAAATGAGTGGGGATAGTTGCTTTGGAGGGATGCTCTTCAAGTCCTCAGTTTGGAGTCTCTGGGCATAAAAGTTTGGGAAAAGATATGTTATCTAAAGCAGGATAGCTCTGCTTCCAAATAAACAAACCAAACCAAACCAAACAACAAAACAATCAATTTATGTTGGTAGCAATATGTACAAAGACGTGCTTAAAGCATTTTTTCTATAAGTGTAGCTTTTAAGTGAGGGAAGCACCTGTCCATAGAAGCAATCCTATTGCTTTAAAGGTACCATAGCTAAACTATGTGCATGTTAGAGGGAAATGTCTTAGGGAGGGTTGCTATAGCTTGATAACACACCATGACCCAGACAACTTGAAGAGAAAGGGTTTATTTCAGATTACAAGTCCTGAAAATAGTCCATCATCAGGAAATCAGTGAAGGATCTCAAGGCAAAAACCTGGTGCCAGCAATAGCAAAAGAAGATATGGAGTAACCCTTCTTACTGATTTTCTCCCTCTGGTTATCCAGTCTTATTGCATACAGAATCAGCAGGCCAGGAGGAGCAGTGCACACAGTGAGATAGGTCTTCCTCCATCCCTCACCAATTAAGATTATGTACCACCTGCTTGCCAATAGGTCAATCTTCTGGAGATATTTTTCAGATGTTGTTGCTTTTCTCAAAGTGGTTCTAGCTCATTTCAAGTTGACATAAGACTAGCCAACAGAGGAATGCTGTGACAGACATGACCACTACTATATGTGGAAGCTATGGAGATTTCAGCACACATAATATCTATATTCTAGCAGGCAAAACATCAATTGCCTTCATTGTTGCTACCATTGTCATGGAGATTTTGAGTTTGTATGCTCTTGGAAGATTTTAACATGTCACTAAACATCCTCATTAACCTTACAAGAGGCTCTTTTCAGTAGCTATATTCTAGAAACAAGAAATGATGAGTTATGAAATTCAAAAATAAGACAAAAATCATGTAAAAATTGTATATATTGTGTCCATACAACTTGTACATCTCAAGAATAAGTATTGGACAGATCTGAATCAAAATGTAATGAAGAAAAAGAATGTAATGAAGAATATGGTCTTGCTTTAAAATTACCATAATATCCATAGATTATCTTAATTCTCTTGTATAAACAAAAAAAATTCAATGCTTAAATTAAAGACAGTCTATCTAAGTATCTGAAGCATTTATGTTTTATACTTTCTTTAATTAGAAGGTGTATACAATCATTTAGACTTCTGTCATCAGAAGACCATAATAAGTGACAGGTTGTCCATAACTTCTCATGTCTACATAGGCACTCTAAAAAGCACAATGTGTCAATATTGTGACATGAATATTCTGAAACCTTATATTTACATTGCCAAAGTTAACAAGGGGTCTTAAGTGAAAAGGGAACAGAAGAATCAGTTTGACACTTGGAACTGCCATTCAAATATACATTCTCTAATCTAAGATTAGAGATGGGCTTTGATGAAGCCTACAGACTTTAGGTGTTTAGGACAAGTGAACAATGTGGTCAGAGGACCCACCACCATGTCTGTGTAAATATATAGTTTCATCCAGCTGGTTTGGAATGACATGAAAAATAAGGGTCTGGATGATCCAGAAAATAACACGAGTGTGTGTCTCCAGAGGGCTCTTTTCTTATCACATTAATAAAAATGAAAAAAAGTTATACCTTTGAAACAATTGGCACTCTATGTCTCTGCCAGATACATTAGTGTATATTTAACTTATACCCTTTATATCTGTCAACATAAAAAAACATTATGTTCTATGTAAAGAACTTTCTGTAAGTAGAGCTAAGATCCAAGCATTTTAGCTCTCTGCTGAACTATATTTTCATCATTTAACACTCAAGTTCATTTATTAGTGTGAAAGAAAAAGGCAGATATATTTTTATGGGCAATATATGCATCATAGCTGCATGTATGCACTAAAAAATATATTGAATGAAGACACTAGATCACAAGGTAAGGAGAACATCAGATAACTAAAAGAAATATCTTAATTAAAATATTCTTGTGGTGAGGTGTTAAAGCATGCAATATTGGTATATGTGAAGAAAAACACAGTTCAGAGACAGGTCACGACACGAGTTCCTTCACTGTTAGGCAGGCTGAAAGAAAAAGAATCAGGTTATTTTTGAAAGTCATTTTGAGCGAGATTGATGCTTACAGTCCTAGGGAATCAATACTCAGCTGTCTCTACAGCACATCTTGATTTGTAATTCATAAAGTGTTATGAAATGGTATAAATCTCAAGGAATAAACGCAGTTCATAGCCCAAGAAGTTCATGCAGAAGAAGCTAAATTCAGAGCAAAATGACTATACCAGGTTTTCCCACTTGCTTTCTCTCCCTTTACTTAGTAACTGGAACTTCGGGGTAAAAAGCCACAATATTTGTCAAAAAATATCACTGAGCATTAAACCATATTTATTTTCAGATATTGAAATTTTAATTTAGAAGTTACATAGAACTCAGAAAAGTTCATAATTAAAAAAAATAAAGAATACAAATAGTTGATTACGTAAAAAAACTTGGGATTATGAAACACCCCTTTGATTTTGTACCTCAAGTTGTAGCCATAATGTACATATGTTGAGCATCTGGGCATCATATGAGGAGTGGAGTATCATTTAATAACACTGGACAGCACATTGCATTAGCAAACTGTTACTGTTCCAATAACAAAACAATTTAAGGAAAGGATGGTGCCTTTGTCCTTATAGGTGGAGAGTCCATCCATCCTGAGAGGGAAGGCATGGCAGGGATAGCGTGAGGCCATTGGCTACACTGCATCCACAGGCTGAAGAACAGAAAGATGAGCTCTGGTGCTCACCTCACATTCTTTTCAGTTCATCAATGAACCAGTTCCTGGAATGACACCACCTATTTAAGACAGGTTTTGACTTTTATTTCCAATTTTTATTAGTTATTTTCTTTATTTACATTTCAAATGCTATCCCGAAAGTTCCATGTACCACCCCCAACATGCTCCCCTACCTGCCCACTCCCACTTCTTGGCCCTGGCATTCCCCTTTACTGGAGCATATAAAGTTTGCAAGACCAAGGGGCCTCTCTTCCCAAAGATGGCCAATTAGGCCATTTTCTGCTACATATGAATCTAGACACAAGCTTTGGGGGTACTACTGGTTAGTTCATATTGTTCTTGCATCTATAGGGTTGTAGACCCCTTCAGCTCCTTCGGTACTTTCTCTAGCTCAATTGGGGGCCCTGTGTTCCATCATATAGATGACTGTGAACATCTACTTCTATATTTGCCAGGCACTCATATAGTCTCACTCGAGATAGCTATATCAAGGTCCTTTCAGCACAATCTTGCTGGCATATGCAATAGTGTCTGCATTTGGTGGCTGATTATGGGATGGATTCCTGGGAAGAGTAGTCTCTGGATGGTCCATTCTTTCATCTTAGCTCCAAACTTTGTCTCTGTAACTCCTTTCATGGGTGTTTTCTTCTCTGTTCTAATGAGGAATGAAGTATCCGCACTTTGGTCTTCGTTCTTCTTGATTTTGTTGTGTTTTGGAAATTGTATCTTGGGTATTCGAGGTTTCTGGGCTAATATCCACTTATCAGTGAGTGCATATCAAGTGAATTATTTTGTGATTGGGTTACCTCACTAAGGATGATATCCTCCAGATCCATCCATTTGCCCAAGAATTTCATAAATTCATTGTTTTTAATAGCTGAGTCATACTCCATTGTGTAAATGTACCACATTTTCTGTATCCATTCCTCTGTTGAGGGACATCTGGGTTCTTTCCATCCTCTGGTTATTCTAAATAGGGCTGATATGAACATAGTGGATCATGTGTCCTTATTACCAGTTAGAACATCTTTTGGGTATATGCCCAGGAGAGGTATTGCTGGATCTTCCGGTAGTACTATATCCAATTTTTTGAGGAACCTCCAGACTGATTTCCAGAGTGATTGTACCAGCTTGCAATCCCACCAACAATGGAGGAGTGTTCCACTTTCTCCACATCCTCTCCAGCATATGCTGTCATCTGAATTTTTGATCGTAGCCATTGTGACTGGAGTGAGGTTTTGACATTTTTTTAAAGCTTGATGAAAACTATATTAAAGGATATAGTATATTATATTTACTATATCCTTATAGTTATATTGTCTATATAAAAGGATAACTCTTCTCATTCACCTGCTCTGTTTCTTGATGGTATAGTTTATGTTATATCATATGTAAGATTACTAGTTGAGGTCTTGGCATGTGACTAATAATGGCCCCACACCTATCATCCTCTTACCTTCATCTCTCAAGAGCCATGAATAGAGATGTATGTCACTAAAGCAGACCGTAAAATAGGCATTTTTTTAAATAAAAAAGCATGTGTTTTTATTATGACACTTTATTACACTCAAGGCAAATATACTTGGGGTGGCATAAAACAACATAACAGAAAGATATATCTTATTTCTCTACCTATTTCAGTGAGCTGTGTCTGCATGTAACAGCAGGAAAATGAAAGACTTTATTGTATTGTTTAAATTTGAAAAAAGTAGAACAAGAAAATAGAGGACTCAGGTCTATAAAGATGGGCAATAGAATGTAGTCAATTTAGATACAAGCTTCGTAATTTCCTTTCTCCAAGTAAGTTGGTAAAAGTCTCTCTTTATTCAGCCTTCTAGGGTTGTTATTGTTATTACTATTATCAATTATTGTTATTGTAATGTATATGTGTGTATATGTGTGTGCATGTGTGTGTGCGTGTGTGTGTGTGTGTGTGTGTGTGTATGTGTGTGTGTGTGTGTGTGTGTGTTTGTGTGTGTGCGCGCACACTTGTTGTGTCTGGCATGTGTAAGTGTGGGCACATATGCACCAAGGCATCAGTGTGGAGGTCAGGAGATAACTTGCAGAGGTATTTCCCTCCTTACACTGTGGATGCCAAGCCCTATTCTCAAATTACCAGAATTGCCTGGCAAGTTCTTGTACCCACCCAGCCATCTCAGCAGACTAGGTTTTCTCATCACTACAGTAACAGTACATCATCATACAGTTATCTTTTTAACTAAGCTTAATACACTTCAATGTATGTATATTATAAATATCTAACTACTCTCCTAATTGAAACCTAGGTTAGAAGCATCCTTTGTCCTTTGGCACATACTGCAAAATTTATTCTGTCTGAGACAATTTTCAGTAGTTAGAGCCAGTATTGACCAGAGTACATTTTGAATATTTCTTGCTCACTTCTTATCAACAATATGCTGGCAACTTGAAATTGCCCATAATAGGAATATTTATACCACATAAGTGGACAAATACTGTGAATTAGACAGATTTATTCTGGATGGCAGGTTTTCACAAATATACCGATTTGCGACAGGTTTTTCTTTCTCTTTTCTTGATGGACAAACTAGGATCTTTCTAACTCATTCTTTTTCGATTGAGAAAAGGTGTGCATGTGTTTTATCTACATTTACTATAATTCTATATCCATAAAAAGTTCAGAGTGTCAGATAAGTGGAAAGAGAAAGAGAGAGAGAGACAGAGACAGAGACAGAGACAAAGAGAGAGAGAGAGATTTATTCTAGAATCTTTTATAGAAACAAGCCTGTTTCTAGAATTTTTGTACCAAATGAAATGAAACTAAAAATTCAAGGAGAAAGATATTTCTTTTAGTAATCATTGTATATATATATATGAAATCTTTCTCCATATTCAGTATCTGATAGTACTAACTGGTACTAACTCAAAATATATAAAATATTGTTTCTTATCTGGGTCTGTACATTTGTTCATTGGTGATTAACTCTTAATTATTTTTACCTAATAAGTTGCTCTTTTAGTGTTATTGCTACACTGTTAAGTTATACTGAATCAATGATTAAAATAGACCCAGTGTTAAATTGTGGTGTATCTAACTATTCAATTTGAGCCCCTTCACTTCAGTGAGCTTCTATTGCACTTTTTTCTTTATGGTGAACCAAAGTTTTACTCCCTTTTCTCTCTCCTCCTTAATTTAAATAGAATTATGAAATAAGTCAGGAATTCCCATGGGATTGCTTTCTCCTTGCTCTATTATGCATGTCAGAATACTATGATTTATATTTTTCTCTTTAAGTCAAACAACATTAGCTCTTAAAAAATTTAAACATCTGGTTGGCATCTGGGAGATCTACTCCATGCACTATTAATCAGACTATCATTGTGAAGTATAGGTAATGAGCGATGTGAATTGAATGTATTTATATGTAGAAAAGTTGCTTTATTGATTTAATACTCCTCAGCATCCTGGATTGCCTCAGTTTTCAACACTGTTTAAACACATTGCCAAATCTTTATTTATTTAGAAATTACATGATATTTTTCTTTCAAAGTGTTCGTGCTTTATGGTAATAGCAACCAGGCAAGTTTGAAAGGACCACTTTGTCTTCTGTCTTTAGGCTTTTTGTTTGAGTACTTTCCTAGGAGCTAAGGACAATCCTGGAGAACTGTAGGAGTTAAGGTATACTATGTT
>LR749972.1:896957-918733 GCA_902729485.2 Mus minutoides
CTCCTCCTCCTCCTCCTCCTCCTCCTCCTCCTTCTCCTCCTCCTTCTCCTCCTCCTCCCCCTTCTTCTTCTAAGCCTCTTTAAAAGTATACCTAGTTTCTAGCTATGGTTATTATAGCTAAGGCTGCTATTAACATAGTGGAGCAAACTTGCATATATGCTAAAGAGTTATACCTGAGTCTTCAGGTAGATCAGTTCCCATTTTCTGAGAAACTTCCAGATTGATTTCCAGAGTGGTTATACCAGTTTGCAATCCCAAATGCAATGAATGAGTGTTCCTCTTTCTCCACATCCTCACCAACATATGCTGTCCACTGAGTTTTTGATCTTAGCCATTCTGACTTATGTAAGGTGGAATCTCAGGGTCAGTTTGATTTGCATTTTCTTGGTAACCAAGGACTTTGAACATTTCCTTAAGTGCCTCTTGGCTACTTAAAATTCCTCTGTTGTGAATTCTCTGTTTAGCTCTATACCCCATTTTTAAATTGGGTTGTTTCACTTTTTGAGCATATACCCAAGAATGATCATTATGTTAATAGTGGCTTTAGATCTGGGTGTGGTGGCAGATGACTTTGAACCCAGCACTTGGGAGGCAGAGGCAGGTGAATTTCTGAGTTCGAGGCCAGCCTGGTCTATAGAGTGAATTCCAGGACAGCTAGAGCTACACAGAGAAACCCTGTCTCAAACAACAACAACAACAACAACAACAACAACAACAACAACAAAAAACCAAAAACAAAACAAAAAAAAATAGTGGCCTTAGCTGTGTCAGACAGGGCTGGAAAGTTGATATACTTTTAAAGAGGAGAGAGAGAGAGAGAGAGAGAGAGAGAGACAGAGAGAGAGAGAGAGAGAGAGGTTAGCTTCTTGAGTTATTTATATATTTTGGATATTACCCTCTATCAAATGTGGGGTTGGTTAAGGTTTTTTTCCCACTCTGTAGGTTGCTGATTTGTCTTATTGACTATGTCCTTTGCCTTACAGAAGCTTTTCAGTTTCATGAGGTCCCAATTATCAAGTCTTAGTCTTAGAGCATGAGCCATTGGAGGACTGTTTAGAAAATTTCCCCCTTTGCCAATGAGTTCAAGGCTCTTTCCCACTTTCTCTTCTCTTAGATTGAGTGTATCTGGTTTTATGTTGAGGTCCTCAACCCACTTAGAGTTGTGCTTTGTGCAAGGTGACAAATATGGGCCTATTTTCATTTTTCTACATACAGACAGCCATTTAGACCAGCACCATTTATTGATGATGCTTTCTTTTTCCCATTGTATATTTTTGTTTTTTGTTTGTTTGTTTGTTTTTTGTTTGTTTGTTTTTTGTTTTTCAATCAAGTGACCATAAGTGTATGGTTTTATTTTGGGGTCCTCAATTCCATTCCATTGATCAATGTGTCTGTCTCTGAACCAATACTGTGCAGTTTATATCACTATTGCCCCATAGTACACGTTGAGGTCAGTGATGGTGATTCCTTCAGAGGTTCTTTTATTGTTAAGCCAGAAACAATAAAACAACCCAGATGTTCCACCATGAAAGAATGGATAGAGAAAATGTGGTTCAGTTACCACAATGGAATACTGTTCAACTATTAAAAACAAGGACATCATGCATTTCTCAGGCAAGTAGATGGGACTAGAAAATAACATCTTGAGTAAGGTAACTCAGTCCCAAAAAGACATGCATGGTATGTCCTCACTAATAAGTGGATATTAGCCAAAAAATACAGAATACCTATGATACAATTCACAGAACTCAAGAAGGTTAACAAGCAGAAGTGCCCAAGTGAGGATGCTTCAAACTTACTTGGGAGGGAAAAGAAAACAATCACGGGAATCAGAGGAAGGGAGGGACCTTGGTGGGAGAGGAAAGGAGGGGGAAATGGAGGCATGATCAGGTATGAAGGGGGAGACAGGAGAGGAGCCTTGAGGGCCAGCAGAATGAATGGAAATATGAATGGTGGGAGGTGTGATGACTCTCCAGAATATGCCAGAAACCTAGGAGGTGAGAGACTCCCAGAACTCAAATGATGAAATGAACAACAGTGGGGAGAAGGAATTTGTAGGGTCCATATGTAGTACAAAGAGAGAGCATCAACTGGGGAGATGGAGTTGCCATCCCACAGTCCAAAATTCTTACACAGAATTGTTCCTGTCTAAAATAACTGCAAGGAAAAAAATGGAGAAGAGACTGAGGGAAAGGAGGTCCAGTGACTGGCCCAACTTTGTATCCCTCTCATAAGGAGGCTCCAAGGCCTGGCACCATTACTGATGGTATTCTTATTCACAGGATCCTAACATGGCTAACCTCTGGGAGCCCAACAAGCAGTACTGAAACCGATGCAAATGCTTACACTCAACCATTGGACTAGAGCTGGGGACTCCTGTTGGTAAATTAGGAAAAGCCTGGAATAAGCTGAGGAAAAGGAAGAACCCATAGAAAGACTAGTAGTCTCAACTAACCTGGACCCCTGAGGTCTCTTATTCATATATAGCAAAGAACTACTTGGTCTTGTCTTCTTGGTAGAAAATGTACCTAACACTAGAGACATATGAGGCCCCAGGAAGTGAGGAGTCCTGTTGGGGGAAGAGGGGGTAACTTCTTGGAGAGAGGAGAGGAAGAATGGGATGAGGAACTGTGAAAGAGTGAATCTCGAGGGGGGCAACAACTGAATTGTAAAAATAAAAGAAATAATAATAATTCGTTCCAGTTGGGGCCACCCCAGTCATCTTCCTTCTGAGACCAGCAGAGGCCACTAGGGGCTCCAGAGTGTTCTCCATGCAGCAGGACCTCAGGATCACCTCAGGATCACAGGTGAGTGGAACACAGCATCAGCTCCAAAGAATTAAAGAGGGTCTTAGGCCTGCAGGAACAGGGACAGAGGAACTCTGTCAACCAGAGGCTGGGATCCATTCAGGTTGGGGCCAGCCCTGCTATCTTCTGCGTGAACACAACTGAGGGCGTCTAGGGCACCAAAGGACTCTCCATGCCGCAGGACCCCTAGCACACCCAAGACCTCCTGATCACCTGAGAGCACATGGGCAGTAGAAGCAACAAAGATTCTTGGGCAGGGTCCCTTTGGGCCTTCATCTTCATCCAGGAGGTGGAGCTGAGACCCAGACCCCTGGGCACATTCTTTGCCAGAGGAGAGTCAGCCTACAGGGAGAGTTCTGACCCCAGAACTCAAGAGGTGAATCAGAGCTCCAGACTTCTAGACACCTAACATGAAAGGGGAGAGCTTGCCTGCAGAGAGTGCTCTGACCACTGGAACTCAAGAGAGTTGGACTCCCAGGAGTGCTGACAGAGGCTATAAAAATCACAGGAGGATCAAGCTCCAACCAGAGACAGCGTGAACATTAACACCAGAGATTTTCAGATGGCAAAAGGCAAACATAAGAATCTTACTAACAGAAACCTATAACATGGGGCATCATCAGAACCCAGTACACCCACCACAACTAGTCCTGGATACCCCAACACACCCGAAAAGCAAGATGTGGATTTAAAATCATATCTCATGATGATGGTAGAAGATTTTAAGAAGGGCATTAATAACTGACTTAAAGAAATACAGAGAACACTGCTAAACATGTAGAAACACTTAGAGGAAGCACAAAAAACTCTCAAGGAATTACAGGAGAACACTGCTAAAGAGGTAGAAGACCTTAAAGAAGAAACACAAAATTCACTCAAGGAATCACAGGACAATACTGCTAAACAAGTAGAAGGCCTTAAAGAGGAAACACAAAAGTCCCTCAAGGAATTACAGGAGAACACTGCTAAACAGGTAGATGTCCTTAAAGAACTACAGGCAAACACTGCTAAACAAGTAAAAGAAACAAAACAAAAACAAAAAATCCTTTAAAGAATTACAGGATTAGAGGCAAAGGAATTGAACAAAACCATCAAATATCTAAAAATGGAAGTAGAAACATTGAAGAAAACCAAAAGGGAGACAACTCTGGGGATAGAAACCCTAGGAAAGAAATCAGGAAACATAGATGCAAGCATCAGCAACAGAATACAAGAGATGTACCAGAGAATCTCAGGTGGAGAAGATTCCATAGAGAACATGAACACAAGTGTCAAAGAAAATGCAAAATGCAGAAGATCCTAACTCAAAACATCCAAGAAATCCAGGACACAATGAGAAGAACAAAGCTATGGATAATAAGAGTAGATGAGAATGAAGATTTTCATCTTAAAAGACCAGCAAATATCTTCAACAAAATTATAGAAGAAAACTTCCCATACTTAAAGAAAGAGATGCCCATGAACATACAAGAAACCTACAGAACTCCAAATAGACTTGACCAGAATAGAAATTCCTACCAACACATAATAATCAGAACAACAAATGCACTAAAGACAGAATATTAAAAGCAGTAGGGAAAAAGGTCAAGTAACATAAAGGGCAAAATAATTAGAATTACTCCAGATTTTCTTACTGCCCACTTTCTCTCTGCCTACTCAATAAAGTACTTGGAATCCTAGCCAGAGGAATTAGACAACAAAATGAGATCAAGGGGATACAAATTGGAAAGGAAGAAGTCAAAATATCACTGTTTGCGTATGAAATGATAGTATATATAGGTGTCCCGAAAAATTCCACCAGAGAACTCCTAAACCTGATAAACAGCTTCAGTGCAGTAGAATAAAATTCCCATGGAAGTATTTGCAGAGGCAAAGTTTGGAGCTAAGACAAAAGGATGGACCATCCAGAGACTGCTCCACCCGGGGGTCCATATGCAGACACTATTGCATATGCCAGCAAGATTTTGCTGAAGGGACCCTGATAGAGCTGTCTCCTGTGAGGCTTTGTCAGTGCCTGACAAATACAGAAGTGGATGCTCACAGTCATCTATAGAATGGAACAAAGGGCCCCCAATATAGGAGCTAGAGAAAGTACCCAAGAACTGAAGGGGTCTCCAACCCTATAGGTGGAACAACAATATGAACTAATCAGTACTCCTAGAACTCATGTCTCTAGCTTCACATGTAGTAGAAGATGGCTTAGTTGGCAATCATTGGGAAGAGAGGTCCCTTGGTCTTGCAAACTTTATATGCCCCAGTACAGGGGAATGCCAGGTCCAGGAAGTGGGAGTGACTGGGTGGGGGAACAGGCCAGGGGGGAGGATATAGGGGACTTTTTGGATACCTTTTGAAATGTAAATGAAGAAAATATCTAATAAAAAACAAAAAATAAAATAATAAAACCATACACACACACACACACACACACACACACACACACAAACACAGTTAATGTAAGCTATTCTTTAGAGATAAATTGTTTCAAATTAAGAATGAAAACACAAAGCAATATTAAGGAATGATAACGGAGTTGTGAGATGGATCAGTGGTTAAGAGTGCCGACTGCTCTTGTAGAGGTCCTGAGTTCAAATCCCAGCAACCACATGATGGCTCACCATCCTTAACAAAATCTGATTCTCTCTTATGGAGTTTCTGAAGACACACTACCTTGTACTTACATATAATAAATAAATAAATAAATAAATAAATAAATAAATAAATAAATAAGTAAATAAATAAATAAATAGGGAAATAAATATTTTTTAAAGGAACTACAGGAAATGTATGTTAATTTACATAAAGCTAACTCTCTTTGCTATTTAAATTATTTGGCATTTAAATTACATTTATACTGGGAAGCTCATGTGATTCATCTTAGCACTGAAGTAGAAGGAACACTTGACTTCAGAAGTCAAGACTTCCTTAGGCAAGACACAAGCTAAAAATAAACACAGAGATAACTAAAAAGCATTTTTTGTTAGTTCTTTGAAAATTTTCTTTTTATTTCTTTTTTTATTAGATATTTTCTTCATTTACATTTCACATGTTATCCCTAAAGTCCCCTAAATCCTCCCCCATCCCCTGCCCTGCTCCCCTACCCACCCACTCCCACATATTGGCCCTGGCCTTCCTCTGTACTGGGGCATATAAAGTTTGCATGACCAAGGGGCCTCTCTTCCCAATGATGGCCAACTAGGACATCCTCTTCTATATATGCAGCTAGAGACATGATCTCTGGGGATACTAGTTAGTTCATGTTATTCTTCCACTTATAGGGTTGAAGACCCTTTCAGCTCCTTGGGTACTTTCTCTAGCTCCTTCCTTGGGAACCCTGTGTTCCATCTAATACCTGACTGTGAGCATCCACTTCTGTGTTTGCCAGGCACTCATATAGCCTCGCACAAGACAGCTATATAAGCGCCCCTTCAGCACTATCTTGCTGGCACATGTAATAGTATCTATGTTTGGTGGCTGGTTATGGGGTGGATCCCCGGCTGCAGCAGGCACTGGTTGGTCCATCCTTTTGATTCAACTCCACACTTGATCTTTGTAACTACTTCAATGTGTGTTTGTTCTTAATTCTAGGAAGGGGAAAAGTGTCCACATTCTGATCTTCATTCTTCTTGAGTTTCATGTGTTTAGTAAATTGTATCTTGGGTAGTCTAGGTTTCTGGGCTAATATCCACTTACCAGTGAGTACATGTTATGTGAGTTCTTTTGTGATTGGGTTACCTCACTCAGGATGATACCCTCCAGATCCATCCATTTGCCTAGGAATTTCATATATTCATTGTTTTTAATTGCTGAATAGTACTCCATTGTGTAAATGTACCAAAATTTTGTATCCATTCCTCTGTTGAGGGACATCTGGGTTCTTTCCAGCTTCTGGCTATTATGAATAAGGCTGCTATGAACATAGTGGAACATGTGTCCTTATTACCAGATGGAATATCTTCTGGATATATGCCCAGAAGAGGTATTGCAGGATCTTCTGGTACTACTATGTCCAAATTCCTGAGGAGCTTCCAGACTGATTTCCAGAGTGGTTGAACCAGCTTGCAGTCCCACCAACAATGGAGGAGTGTTCCCCTTTCTCCACATCAATGCCAGCATCTGCTGTCACCTGAATTTTTGAACTTAGCCATTCTTACTGGTGTGATGTGGAATCTCAGGGTTGTTTTGATTTGCATTTCCCTGATGATTAAGGATGTTGAACATTTTTTCATGTGCTTCTTTGCCATTCAGTATTCCTCAGTTGAGAATTCTTTGTTTAACTCTGTGCCCCACTTTTTTTTTCAACTTTTATTAGATATTTTCTTCATTTACATTTCAAGTGTTATCCAGAAAGTTCCCTAAATCCTCCCCCCTCCCGGCCCTGCTACCCTACCCACCCGCTCCCACCCCTTGGCCCCGGCGTTCCCCTGTATGGGGGCATATAAAGTCTGCATAACCAAGGGGCCTCTCTTCCCACTGATGGCCAACTAGGCCATCATCTTCTATATATGCAGCTAGAGACACGAGCCCAGGGGGTACTAGTTAGTTCATGGTTATTCTTCCACCTAGGGTTGAAGACCCCTTCAGCTCCTTGGGTACTTTCTCTAGCTGCTTCTTCCTTGGGAACCCTGTGTTCCATCTAATAGCTGACCGTGAGCTTCCACCTCCATGTTTGCCAGGCATTGGTATATTTTCCCCTGAGACCTCTATATCCGGGCCGTTTCAGCACCATCTTGCTGGCATATGCTATAGTGTCTATGTTTGGTGACTGATTGTGGGATGGATCCCTGGCAGCTGCAGTCGTTGGGTCCATCCTTTGGATTGAGCTGCACAAATGCTCCCTTTAACTCTTTCAATGTGTGCTTTGTTCTTAATTCTAGGAAGGGGTGACGTGTCCNTGAGTTCTTCCTTTCCAATTTGTATCCCCTTGACCTCCTTTTGTTGTTGAATCGCTCTGGCTAGGACTTCAAGTACTATATTGAATAGATAGGGAGAAAGTGGGCAGCCTTGTCTGGTCCCTGATTTTAGTGGGATTGCTTCCAGCTTCTCTCCATTTAGTTTGATGTTGGCCACTGGTTTGCTGTAGATTGCTTTTATAATGTTTAGGTAAGTGTGCCCCACTTTTTATGGGGATATTTGATTTTCTGGTGTCCACCTTCTTGAGTTCTTTATATATATATTGGATATCAATCCCTTATCTGATTTAGGATTGGTAAAGAGTCTTTCCCAATTTGTTGGTGACCCTTTTGTCTTGTTGATAGTATCTTTTGCCTTACAGAAGCTTTGCAACTTTATGAAGTCCCATTTGTCAATTCTTGATCTTACAGCACAAGCTTTTGCTGTTCTATTCAGGAATTTTTCCCCTGTGCTCATATCTTCGAGGCCTTTCCTCACTTTTTCCTGTATAAGTTTCAGTTTCTCTGGTTTTATGTGGAGATCATTAAACCACTTAGACTTGACCTTAGTACAAGGAGATGAGAATGTATTAATTCCCGATCTTCTACATGATAACCGCCAGTTGTGCCAGAACCATTTGTTGAAAATGCTGTCTTTTTTCCAGTTTTAGCTCCCTTGTCAAAGATCAGGTCACCACAGGTGTGTGGATTCCTTTCTGGGTCTTGGATCCTATTCCATTGATCTACCTGTCTGTTGCTGTACAAGTACCATGCAGTTTTTATTACAATTGCTCTGTAGTACAGCTTGAGGTTAGGCATGGTGATTCCACCAGAGGTTCTTTTATTTTTGAGAAGAATTTTTGTTAGTCTAGGTTTTTTGTTATTCCAGATGAACTTGCACATTTTTTTCTAGATCATTGAAGAATTGAATTTTAAGTTCTTTTTTTAATTAGATATTTTCTTTATTTACATTTCAAATGCTATCCTGAAAGTTCCCTATACCCTATCCCCGCTTTGCTTCCCAACCTGCCCACTTGTTATATCAGGGTCCTTTCAGCAAAATCTTGCTGTCCTTTGCAATAGTGTCTGGATTTGGTGGCTGATTATGGGATAGATCCCCAGGTGGTGTAGTCTCTGTATGGTCCATCCTTTCATCTTAGCTCCAGTCTTTGTATCTCTGTAAAGCTCTGTAAATGTCTGTAACTCCTTTCATGGGTGTTTTGTTCTAAGAAGGAATGAAGTATGCATACTTTGGTTTTGTTCTTCTTGATCTTCTTGTGTTTTGCAAATTGTATCTTGGGTATTCTAAGTTTCTGGGTTAATATCCACTTATCAGTGAATGCATATCAAGTGACTTCTTTTGTGATTGGGTTACCTCACTAAGGATGATTTCCTCCAGATACATCCATTTGCCCAAGAATTTCATACTAAGCTTAAAATTGAGAAACATAGCTAAACTTTCCATCCTAGATTTCCATAACTTTTGGGTTTTTTTTTGCCTCTCCCTCTGCTTCCTAGTTATTGTTCCCCAAGAGGGCATGTCAATCCTTCTATCAATTTAGAAAAAGAAAATGCATTGTACTAGAGAGACAATATATGCCTCTGTCATTATTAAAACAAGCATTTTATGTTAATTTTTTTTCATTTTACGTAAAATATCAGCAGAGTGAGCATAAACCAGAGAGAATCTCTTGCTTCAGTCCCATGTATCTCTAAAACTGAGCCTAGAATCCATTTGTGTGTTTGAAATTCTGACTCCAGCTTTAGAGTTAGTAGTAGGCTGTGCTAACTCACCAACTTCATGTCTCTGAGCCACCAGTGAACCCTGCTTTCTCTGTACCACATTGGAACTTTAAGATAACAAGTGTCAGTACACTTCTCAATGGTCTGAAAAATAGGACAGCTACTGCTGTTGTAGAAATTCTTTTAATCCTGACCCAGGGTTTTTATCCTACCTTTGGTGATTTTATTCCCAGATGAAAGACACACTCACACTCGCAGCTTTTATATTTACAATAAGTCCTACATAGCATAATAGGTGGGCAGTTGTCTACCCTCCATGCTGTTAGAATCTACTTGCCCATAGACAGCCCTGAGCTATTTCTTACTATTTCCTATCTAATTTCTTTCCTAGGTTTCTAGTGACTTTGCGCCATGATGCCCAAGATATTCTTCATGAATCACTACCTTCAGAATTCCTTTATAGAGGTCTGGAAAGTACCCTGGAAGTTGGCACAGTAGAAGATGTTTAGTTCTGTGTTGGCTGTGTATACCAGACTCCAGATTCAGGTACAGGAGACCTAATGAGCCAAGAACAAGACCTGGGTGAAAGCACTCCGTGTGCTGTGTGTCTTCCCCATGGCTATAAGAAAGAGAGCAGCTGCAGATCCTGCTGAGTGGAAGCAACTGAGCTTCCAATTTTATCACTTTCTATCATTGTTTAAACAATTGAGTTTAGCACTTACGAGGTCACGGAGCACTTCTGTAGCTAACAGCTGCCAACTAGTAAAGTAATTTAAACAGGCAGATCTTCTTTACACACAAAAGGGAGACTCATGCAAAGGATTTATCTAACAGACAACAACTTAGCATAGAGCTGTGGGCCTGAGTACCAGAAGCTTTCCAGGGAGATCTCTGGCCAGCAAGAGTTCAGGTGAAGGGAAGTGAGTGCAGGCGGTTGGCTCCACCCCTGTCTCTGGCTTGCAGGTCAGGCTGGGCCAATTAGAGGCAGACTAGCCAGTGAGGAGTGCCTCAAGCGATGCTTCCGGAGAGCAGATCTCTTCCCAATTGCTATAGCTCTTAAGACAAAATGCTTGGGCAATGGAGTGGATCTCACACCCCTAATCCTGCAAGGATCCTTATATATAGTTTTGGGATGGGTAAGGGTCTGACAGCAGGTACTTCTCATTGGCTTGACCCAAGAGTTTTGGGGAAACCTTATTTAAATGTGGGAGGGCTTGGTACTGCTCCTATGTGACTGGTGGTCATATACCTCTCTGCTGGGGTGGAGGAAGGTTGAGGGGTGGGGACTATGGGAGGCTGAAGCTACCTGATAAGAGCAGGGATCCAGGAGGCATGGCCGAACACCTGCTGTCCCATGCAGGCAAAAGTCACCACCCATCAGGTCGCTGGGGTTCCAGTCCTTTGCTCCATTGTGGACCAGGCAGTCTGTGCACAGCCCACCACCCCACATAGATAGTACAAATAAAGAGAGATGTAAAGTCACAAAAAAGACTGAATTTTCACTGTAGCACCATAGTGGTGGTTGTTGGTAGTTAGTTAGGTCATGATGATGCTTGAGATGAGGGGCATCTTATTTAAGGTTCTATTGCTGTGATGAAAGTCCATGACCGAAAGCAACTTGGGGACAAACAGGTCTATTTTCCATACAATTCCTTTCAGAGTTCATCATCCAAGGCTATCTGGCAGGAAATCAAATAGGGCAGGAACCAGGAGGCAGGAATTAAGGAAGAGGCTATGGAGCAATGTTACCCCACTTATAGCTTGCTTAGCATGCCTTCTTGTAGCATCCATGACCAGCAGCCCAGAGATGTCCTCACCAAAAATTAACCAGGCTTTCCCTAATCAATCACTAAATAAGAAAACGTACTACAGAGTTGGTTACAGGCCAGTATTATGGAGGTATTGTATCATTTGAGATTCCCTCTTCCCAAATATCTGTAGATTATGTCAACTTGACATAAAATGACCAGAACAAGAAGCAACAGAGCTGACAGTTTTCTTCTACTGAATTTTGAGACACATTTTACCCATATATGTATACTTCTGAATATTTATCTTTTTGAGTTTTTTTTCTGAAAATTCAAGGATAAAAATGCTAAAAGGAAAGTTTAAAAAGAAAAATCACATGAACTTTTGAAATTTGAAGGAAATATCTACTCCCATTCTAAAAGCATTTAAAAACCCAATTCTTTTGAGGAAGCAGGGGTTTTTGCTGATTTACTGATTTAATTAACTTCTCAAGTATTTAATTGAACAAAGAAACAAAGAAAGAGAAAAGAGAGAAAATCTTCAGTATTCATAAAACTGCACTATGTGATTTTTATAACAGAAAGATTAGTGGTAGTGGCAAGATACAAAAATATTTGGAAGGAATGAAACCTTACCACTATTCTGTCAATCAAAGTTGGGTCACGAAGTTATATGCACAAAGAAAGGCACAATATCCATGCATGAATGCCAGTCCTCTGTGTTCCAGTTTTATCACTAGGATCCCAAATCACTTCTGTGGGTCAATATCTGATACTCAAGTCAGGAAAAGGAGTTGGGGATCATTGCCAAGTCCTGCATTCTTTTTTTTTTTTTAATCTTTTTTTTTTACTAGATATTTTCTTTATTTGCATTTCAAACACTATCCCGAAATTTCCCTATACCCTCCCCCAACCCTGCTCACCTACCCACCCATTCCCACTTCTTGACCCTGGTATTCCCCTGTACTGGGGCATATAAAGTTTGCAAGACCAAAGGGCCTCTCTTCCCAATGATGGCCAACTAGGCCATCTTCTGCTTCATGTGCAGCTAGAGACATGAGCTCTGGGGGTACTGGTTAGTTCATATTGTTGTTCTACCAATAGGGTTGTAGACCCCTTCAGCTCTAAATAGGACCCAACATTTTGCTGCTTACAGGAAACCCACGTCAGGGGAAAAGACAGACACTACCTCAGAGTGAAAGTCTGGAAAACAATTTTCCAAGCAAATGGTTCAAAGAAACAAGCTGGAGTAGCCATTCTAATATCAAATAAAATTGACTTCCAACCCAAAGTTATCAAAAAAGACAAGGAGGGGCACTTTATACTCATCAAAGGTAAAATCTACCAAGATGAACTCTTAAATTCTGAATATCTATGCTCCAAATGCAAGAGCAGCCATATTCATTAAAGAAACTTTAGCAGATACTGCATTCTTGGTCTGAGTTCACCAGCACATTCTTGAATTCCCCCAGAGAGCTCAGTTGGCTAACATGGAAGGTCCACCTCTTCCTGATCTTTTGTTGTGAGCTGTGGATAGTCAGGAACTTTTCATTTTATGGGATCTCACAGTCTCATGGGAGAGGGAAAGACACACCTGCTTGACTCACACTAAACTACAGGTTTTTCAAACCTCTAAATACATAACAGATGTACCAGTGAATTTCATTCTAAGAGGAATTTACTTATAAATGCAGACAGTTAACACTCCCCACCCCCAAATTCCCCAGTCACAGCCCTCCCCCTTTGCTACAATTATGGTAAAGATCAGGGAAAATGGCCTGATGTGTTCCTTGTAGAAATAAATCTAATATATTTTCTACATACTTGTTAGATATGCTCAATAAAACACGCTGCACGTAGATTTGAAATATGGGGCAGTTTTATATATAGTAGTGGAAATACAACCTTGTTAAACATTTCTGATGGCAGAAACACTGAGCAGGTGAGGATCTGCTTGCAAATCTTTCCAGACCTTTCCATGGGGGCAGCTGAATCCTTCAGAGTAGTCTAAAATCCATTTCTTGTGGGAAAATTTTCTCAACTGATTAGAAGGAAAGTTCTCTCACAAGGAAAATCCACAGGTCCTCAGTCTCAAATGTCCTGTAAATGTATTTGGTTGTACAAATGTCTAATTATTCTGTCAATTTTCTATCTATTCTCTAGGATTTCTGAAAGCAATTCTCGTGTACCAGTGATCTCTTTTGAGTCAGTAGGTTTCTTAATCCAAATTACATAAACTTCACAGAGTAGTGAGCTGTCAATAAAAGGCTCACCCTATACAAATACCAACTGTATGGCAACATATGAAATTCACAAAAATGACTTTAAAAGCTATTTGACAAAAGTGTTGTGTTACTATGATAGATGCACAGTTACCATTTTTATAAATATAATGGTAAGTAAAAAAGAAAATTAATGTAATTAAAATATCAATATCAGAGATTGGGCATTTGAAGCTGGTTCATTTATTACTATGGGAATAAACACATATTCAAACCAAGTATTTAACTGTACCAAGCTGTGACTTGTTTCTGATGTAAGCAGGGTAAATATAAAAATTAGAAACTTTTAGAAATTATTATTAGGACAAGAATTAAAATGGAGTATAAAGAATAATTTAAAAGTACACTAAAGTACATCAAATCTTAAATAGTTTTATATACCATCAGTGTGTTCAATCACACATGTGAGGACACTGGCTTGTTAATGTGTAATGTTAACTATATGCAAATCTGTATGCCATATTCACAAGTCTATAAACAGTAAAAAATTGAAATTTCCATTTCTGTAAACTTCACCATTAAATTCTTGGTGATAGAAAAAAAAAGTTCATTATTGTAGATTACAAATACCCATGACTTTACAAAGACTTCTCGGGTATTGGTAATGTTAATAGCTAAATATGGGGGTGTTCTTATTATGTGAAAATACATCAGGTTTGTATGTTAAGCATGAATATGTTCCTGTGCTACTGTGAGCTTCAACCAAATACCATGGGATATATCATAGCTGTTAAAGGGTAATTTGTTAAAGAAAGATGGCTTGATGGGAACCGGATCCAAGAGTATTCTAAGAATGCTCATACTCATTTGTGATGGCACTAGCTAGTTAAAGCTGGTTCTTACACAAACCATTGCTAATCGCATTACCTAAACTTGTAATTAAATAACATACCTTTAAAAATAACAGGAAACCCATACTTTCTTCCTTATTTTGGTATTATCTATAGTCTTTTATCTATCTGCATTTTAAAAAATATTCCACAGTAGACAGACTAACTAATTTGGAATTACTCTCCATCTCTCTATTTCTTTCTTTCTTTTTTTTTTTTTTAGATAATTTCTTCATTTACATTACAAGTGCTATCCCAAAAGTCCCCTATAACCTCCCCCTGCCCTGCTCCCCTACCCTCCCACTCCCACTATTTGGCCCTGGCATTCCCCTGTACTGGGGCATATAAACATTGCTAGACCAAGGGCCTTTCTTCCAGAATAATGGCCAACTAGGCCATCTTCTAATACATATGCAGCTAGAGACATGAGCTCTGGGGGTTCTATTTAGTTCATATTGTTGCAGACCCCTACAGCTCTTGGGTACTCTCTCTAGCTCCTACATTGGGGACCCTCTGTTCTTTTAGACTCTTTATTATCCATTATAATTTCTTGATTTATTAGTGTGGAGTTATTTATACCAAATAGAAGCATCATATACTATTCACAGCCATCCTTAAGTCTAGAAAGGCAACTGGTACTCATTCATACCACAGACCTAGTAAACTCAGTGTTTTGGCTAAGATATAAGTACAAAAGATGTTTGAAAGACGAGCACCTGAAAAATGATTAGGCAAAAACACAATCCATCTTTAAATTAATTAAGTCATCAGTTAATGTCTACCTAAAAATATTCAAGAAAGTAGAAGAGACAAAAACAGCTGTATGGCATTTTGAGATATTGGTATATCTAGAAAACAAAAATAATATTAAATTTCAAGAAAAATAACTGGAAAATAAATATATTCTAGAAGGAAATATAATATTTAGAATTTAAATAAAAAATAAAAGACAATTCAATAAAACTAGAGGAAGATTTTTTTGAGAGGATGATATCTGCTAGACAGAGTACAGGGCAAGAAAACAAGAAGACAGAAAAGAAGAAGGGAACTGAATTTTCTAAATCATTTCTTGACCTCTATTAATATGACCTGGTACATGCATACCTACACATATACATACACATGCACATGCACATACACACTACATAAGTAAGCAAATAAAAATAGTTTTAAAGACATAAAAAGTGAAAGAGAAGGGCTTTTATTTTTAAATATTTTATTTACTTGCACTCCAAATGTTGCCTTCCTTCCTGGTCCTCCCTCTTCACCATGAGTTCTTCACCCCAACCCCTCTCCTTTGCTTCTGAGAGGGTGCTCCCACACATACACACCCACTGCCACCTCCTACCTCACCCTTTAGCATACTCCTTCCCTGGGGCATCAAGTTTCTACAGGATTAAGCACATTCTTTCCCAATGACAATCAGACAAGGCAGTCTGCTACATATGTAGTGGGGGCCATAGATAAGTCCATGTATGCTCTTTGGTTAGTGGCTTAGCCTCTGGGAGCTCTGAAGAGTGCATGTTAGCTGATGCTATTGTTTTTCCTAAGGGGCTGCAATCCCCTTCACCAACTTGAGTCCTTTCTTTAATTTTTCCATAGGGATGCCTGTCCTCAGTCTAATGGTTGGGTGTAAGTATCTGCATCTGTCTCAGTCACCTGCTGGTAGAGCCTCTCAGAAGACAGACATGCAGGCTCCTGTCTGCATGTAAAACATGGGATCAATAATAGTGTTGAGGTTTGGTGTCTGCATATGGAATGGATCCCAAGTTGGGTGGTCACTGGATCACCTTTTCTCCAGTCTCTCCATTTTTGTCTCTGCATTTCCTTTTGACAGGAGCAATTTTGGGTCCTGTCAAATGCCTCAAATGGGGGCCATGTCTATCTATTGGAGGTGGTCTCTTTAGGTTCATTCTCTGCACTGTTATGCATTCTGGCTAAGGTCATCCTCATTGGGTCCTGGGAAGCTCTCACATCCATGGTAACTGGGCAATAAAGGGAGAGAGTTACAGACAGGAAGGAAGAGGTGGTTCCAGCAGAGAGAATAGGACCCTTGTTTGCTGGTCTCGTTGGGGGTACCGGCTGGCACAGGTATTGCGGCAGGGGTCTTGCCTGGTTATGGAAGACCTCCTGGGAAACAGGCAGTCTATGGAGTATGAGAGAGGGACAGGAATGCTTGATCTGCCCCAGGGTAAGGGTGCAGATCTGAGAAGGTATTCTAATGGATATCAGATATAAAAGGGATCATAAAGATTGCTATGGACCAGCATGTACCAACAAAAGGGAAAATCTTGAAGCAATGAGCAAATTTCTATAAACCAACTATCTACCATTCCAAACAACCTCTAAGAGAAAGTGTGATAGAATATAGAAAATAAACTACTTCAATTAAAAGAACAATCATAATATTCCAACAAAACATGACTGAGATATTATGACTTAATTTATCACACATTAAAATTAACCCATATTAAGCTCTTCCAACAAAAAGGATGATGGCTGCCTTCAATCTTGTTTTTGTTTGTAGCCTCACCCTAATTTCTAAAGCTAGCTAAAGAGAACACAGAGAAAATACCAACTGCAAGGCAGTAACTCTTCCAATGGGCAGTTGTCCTCACCAACTGTGTAAAATAGCATAGTAGAAAGATGATGCACAGTGATTGAATAGAATCTCAGATCAAGGGTGCTTGCACATATGAAAATTAGTCATTATAATACAATAATACAACTACATTGTATCAGGAGCAAATGAAACTAGAGATTTCTCTAAAGAACAATTTGAGATTGAAATAACAGAATTACCATTTGGAATCACTGGGAACAAGTCATCATTGTCACTTCACATGGGACACTGAATGGCTGCTAATTAGGCAACAAAGATGCCATGTCTTAGAATGTAGAGAAAAGGGAACTACTGTAATTGGATGGAGAATTAATTTAAAAAAATTTATGAAAACAGTAGGAAGGTTTCCCAAAAGATGAAGAATATTCCTACCTTATGGTCCATCTATCCCCTTTTAGATATATAGTCCAAGGAAATACTGTCATTTTCTCAAGGTGACCATGGCATCCCACATACTGTAACTTGTAAATAATATGGAAACAATATAAACTATTAAATACACAACAACAAAAGAGATCCTAAAATTTGCTACAGCATGAACTGAGATGGAAAATTCTATGCTAATCAAAGAAAGTAAGATAGAGACAGAGAAACACTAAATAATCTCAATTATATGTGGGACTAAATGCACTTGTACAGGATAGAAGGTAACATGATTTGTCAGAATTAGGGGTGAAAGAAGTAGAGTGTGGTCAGTCAAATGTATGAAGTTTTTAATAATAATTCATGAATATGTTCCAGTGAAGTCTACGTATGCATCCCTGTCACTACATTTTATGATATCCTTTACGACATTTGAACAATTCCATTAAAAATTTAGAGTGATTTGTAGTTTATCGTTCTCATTTTCTCTATTTTTACAATTGATCGATATGACATCCATCGTAAAGTATTATATAAACATATAATTACTTAATTGAAATGTTTGAAGTGTGTCAAAACTAATTTTCAGATAATATTAATAACAATACATTATGCTTTTTAGTGATTAAATATGCAAGAATAAATACAATTGTTGACACAATAATCTAATTGGACACTGGAAAACATTTTATGATGTATATGGTCTTATTTAGGAGAAAGAAAATAACTGATATTTAGAACTTTTCTATTTGGTCTTTTAACATGAACACCAAATGACCACATGGTTATAGACTGATATAGGCAACTTAAATGATTCTGGAAAATTTAACATGCGTAACCGTGCCATGAGCAAGAGATCTTTAAAATCATGATAGTTCTTGGTAACTTTCCAAAAAAAACAGGTTACAGTATTTCCTGGTTTTTACAGAGGTTGCATGTCTGGAAAATTCAATATATATTAAATCTTACCCCCAAAGAAATAAAACTTTCCAGCCCTTTCTCTTTATATGCAAAGCAGAGTTAAGCTTGAGGTTTATAAAATTAAAGATAGACTGTTTTCTATCATAATTGATAGGGATAATTCCAAAAATCATACATAGAACAAGTTGTTTCCACTCTGCATAGTTGTATCCAGGCCCCATCTGGGGTTAAATGGCTAGATTGAACAGTGACTCAAAAACTTTTGATAACCAACTATGTCTCCAGAGGATCTTCAGAATACCTCCAAAAATGTCTGTAACAAGTGCATAACTGCATCATAGATTGCAAAGTTGGAAACACCTGGTTCTAATTCCCTCTCCTCCCCTCCATTAGTTTTTGTGACTTATGAATGTTAATTCACGACAGTGGTTGCCTTTTCTGAGATAAGACACAACACTGTGTGGTGTTATTTATTTATACTTATCTATTTTATATGATTTAGTTATTACATATGGTGCTATTTATGTATACATATCTATTTTATATGATGTAGTTATATACATATGTACTAGATGCTCCCTAAACACCACTGCTTTCTTCCTGCCCTCCATTTCTTCTCCTGCATTCCAAATGACTTACACATTACTCTTTATATCATCTTTATTTCCTACGACTATTGCAACAAAAGGAAATCATACATTAAAAAATAAGCTCAGGACTAGTGGTGATATCAGCAACCATACAGAAAGATATGGGAAGATATAGTCAATGAAATTTTGTTTCTTAAAAAAGGAGTAGCTGACTCATTGCTCAGCTCTTAAAACAAAAAAAAATGTGATCCACACCAAACTGAAAATAATCCAGACAATGATCTCTCCTTGTTATCTGTAGAATATTTTTGCAGGATGAGTTTTCAAACTAATGATGATGGAGTTGGGAAGATGGCTCAGTATGTAAGAGCACTGCTACAGACATAAGAGTTTCAATGCAGATCTCAGCATTCAGGTAGACAGCTGTTTATGGCTGTGTACACATCTATAACCTTAGGGCTTAGATAGATGGAGACTGAAGGATTGCTGGAACTTACTATCCAAAAACCTAGGTCTGGGTTCAGTGAGAGTTCTTGCTTTAAAGCAGCAGTTTCCAATTTGCTGGTCATGACTGCTTTGAGGGTCAAACAACCCTTTCACAAGTGTTACATATCAGATATTCTGCATGTCAGATATTTACATTACAATCATAACAGTAGCAAAATTACAGTCATGAAGTAACAACAAAAATAATTTTATGGTTGAGGTCACCACAACATGAGGAACTGTATTAAGGAGTCATTGCATTAGGAAGGTTGAGAACCATTATTTTAAAGGAATGCAGAGTGACAAAACAGGCCCCTAATGTCCTCCTCATGCATGTTTATAAATGCATGAACCTGTGTGTACACATATGTGCATACACACCATAAACCACACATAAAAATACACACAGAGAAACACACACAAACATGCACACAAATATCAAGAAAATTGACTATGCTAACTATCCAAAATCTCTTGAAAATTACATTGATTATTTCAGTGATTGTACATGGAGATTATAAATTAATTCTTAAAAAATTCCTTTATTAATAGCTGCTGCTTTCCAATAGAGCCAGTGGAAAGATAATACTTACACTCCTTTTCAATTCATTAATTAAGAAATCAAGATTAGGTAAGATTAATAAGATTCTTATTTAGAAAAAGTAAGATATCTCCTTTGTTGCAACATGGTGAGGTATCTGTGATTTATAGCATTTCTCTTGGGTCTTCTGCATGGGTGGTTATTAAATTTATGGGCTTAAAATATGTGATTGCATAACACATCTTTTATTGACAACTTTATTAATACTTATAGATGTAAATATTACCAATATTCATTTCAGAAACTTTCAAGTATTATTCCTTTACTTCCTCAATTATTTTAGCCTATGTAATGTTTCCATATATTTTATAAAAGCTTACATATCAAACATATTAATCATATATTAAATATATATGGTCACATTTATAAGGACATATTCCTGGGCATAACATCATTAGCAATATTAAAATAAGTATCTCTAATGAAGATATATGCTTAATAATAGTGAGCTAGTCTCATTAATCCAAATGCTCTCAGTTTTGTGTATTTTAATTAAAAATCTTGTTTATATGATAGAGTAGTGAATGATCTAATTTTCTTTCTTTTAGGGCTTATTTTAAATAAAATGCTTAATTTCAAAACATTCTAATTATATTCATTATGTAAGAGTTTCTCAGTCAATGAAAGAAATTACAACATGAGCCTCAATAAAGAAACAATAGATTCAGAGATTTTAGAAATGAATTTGAATAAAGAAGTAAAAAAATGATATTATTGACAATATATAAAACATTTAAAAAATTTTTAAAGTGACATTTTCTCTTTCAATAAGCATACAATTAATTTATTTATATTAATGTGTGAAGAGAACCATTTTTTTCATTAGATATTTTCTTTATTTACATTTCAAATGTTATCCCCTTTCCTGATTTCCCCTCTGAAAAGCCCCTATCCCCTTCCCCCACCCCCTGTTCACAAACCCACCAACTCCCACTTCCTGGCCCTGTCATTCCCCTACCAGTGAGGGAGCCTTCACAGGAACAAGGGTCTCTCCTCCCATTGATGACTGACAAGGCCATCCTCTGATGCATATGCAGCTGGAGCCCATGTGTATTCTTTGGTTGGTGATTTAGTCTCTGAGAGCTCTGTTTGGTTCATATTGTTGTTCCTTCTATAGGGCTGCAACCCCCTTTAGCTCCTTCATTCCTTCCTCTAGCTCCTCCATTGGGGACTTTTTGCTCAGTCCAATGGTTGGGTGTAAACATCTGCCTCTGTATTTTTAAGGCTCTGGCAGAGCCTCTCAGGAGACAGCTATGTCAGTCTCCTGTCAGCAAGCACTTGTTGGCATCCACAATAGTGTATCAGTTTGATGACTCTATATGGGATGGATCTCCAGGTGGGGCAGTCTCTGGATGCCCTTTCCTCAGTCTCTGCTCCACACTTTATATCTCTTACCATGGGTATTTTGTTCCCCCTTCTAAGAAGGACTGAAGTACTCGCATTTTAGTCTTCCTTCTTCTTGAGCTTCATGTGGTCTGTGAATTGTATCTTGGGTATTTTGAGCTTCTGGGATAATATCCACTTATCAGTGAGTACATATCAAGTGACTTCTTTTGTGATTGGGTTACCTCACTCAGGATGATATTTTCTAATTCCATCCATTTGCCTAAAAATTTCATGATGTCACTGTTTTTTTTTTAATTAGATATTTTCTTAATTTACATTTCAAATGCTATTCCGAAAGTCCCCTCCCTCCTCCCCCTCCCCCCTCCCTGCTCCCCTGCCCACCCACTCCCACTTCTTGGCCCTGGCGTTCCCCTGTATTGGGGCATATAAAGATTGCAGTACCAAGGGGCCTCTCCTCCCAATGATGGCTGACTAGGCCATCTTCTGTTACATATGATGCTAGAGACACGAGTTCTGGGGGTTCTGTTTAGTTCATATTGTTGTTCC
>LR749972.1:927501-992501 GCA_902729485.2 Mus minutoides
TGCTCCCCTGCCCACCCACTCCCACTTCTTGGCCCTGGCGTTCCCCTGTATTGGGGCATATAAAGATTGCAGTACCAAGGGGCCTCTCCTCCCAATGATGGCTGACTAGGCCATCTTCTGTTACATATGATGCTAGAGACACGAGTTCTGGGGGTTCTGTTTAGTTCATATTGTTGTTCCTCTTCTAGGGTTGCAGACCGACCCCTTCAGCTCCTGGTGTTCTATCTCTAGCTTCTCCAATGTGGGCCCCGTGCTCCCTCTTATGGATGACTGTGAGCATCCACTTCTGTGGGAGTCAGCTATATCAGAGTCCCTTCAGTAAATACTTGCTGTCCTATGCAATAGTGTCTGAGTTTAGTGACTGATTATGGGATGGATCCCCGGTGGGTTAGTCTCTAAATTTTGTCTCTGTAACTCCTTTCATGGGTATTTTGTTTCCTACTCCATTGTGTAAATGTACCACATTTTCAGCATCCATTTATCTGTTGAGGGACATCTGGGTTCTTTCCAGATTCTGGCTATTATAAGGCTGCTATGAACATAGTGGAGCATGTGCCCTTATTAAATGTTGGAACATCTTCTGGGTATATGCCGAGAAGTGGTATTGCTGGGTCCTCGGGTAGTACTATGTCCAATTTTCTGAGGAATCAGCAAACTGACTTCCAGAGTGGTTGTACCAGCTTGAAATCCTAACAGCAATGGAGGAGTGTTCTTTCTCCCCATCCTCTTTAGCAGCTGCTGACACCTGAGTTTTTGATCTTAGCCATTCTGACTGGTGTGAGGTGGAATCTCAGGGTTGTTTTAATTTGTATTTCCCTGATGACTACTGATGTTGAACATTTCTTTAGGTTCTTCTCGGCCATTCAGTATTCCTGTGTTGAGAATTCTGTTTAGCTCTGTATCCCCTTTTTAATAGAGTTATTTGGTTCTGTGGAGTCTAACTTCTTGAGTTCTTTGTATATATTAGATATTAGGTCTCTATCAAATGTAGGGTTGGCAGCAAAACTATTCTCAACAGTAAAATAACTTCTGGTGGAATCAGTATCCCTGACCACAAGCTGTACTACAGAGCAGTTTTAAAAACAAACAAGCAAGCAAACAAACAAACAAACAAAAAACTGCATGGTATTGGTACAGTGACAATTGGTAGATCAATGGAATAGAATTGAACACCCAAAAATGAACCCACACACCTATGGTCACTTGATCTTTGACAAAGGACCTAAAACCATCCTGTGGAAAAAAGACAGCATTTTCAACAAATAGTGCTGGTTCCAGTGGTGGTTAGCATGGAGAAGAATGCAAATCGATCCGTTTGTATCCCCTTGTACAAAGCTCAAGTCCAAGTGGATCAAGGACCTCTACATAAAACCAGATGTACTGAAACTATAGAAAAGAGCCTTGAGCACATGAGTACAGGGGAAATTTTCTGAAACAGAACACCAATAGCTTATGCTCTAAGATCAAGAATTGACAAATGAGACCTCATAAAATTGCAAAACTTCTGTAAGGCAAAGAACACTGTTAATAGGAAAAAAACATTTTTTACACTACTATACTAATTTTACTATACTAATTGATAACGTATAGTTATCAATTTTAGTAGACGGAACAATATTACCTTTTCTGTAAATGCTCTAATAATTATTTTTAGAAACATACAGATTAGTTCTAAAATTTATATGGAAATTTAAACATTATTAATTAGATAATAATTTATTAAAACCAGAAATGAACATTGAATTTTACATATCATTTATGTTTAAAGTTAGATAGCTTAAATGTATTATACTGAAGAGAAAAAGAAAAGTAAATCAACACTACAGAGAATTCAGAAATGTATTTACATATAAGATACATGGAAATGCAAGAGGAGCCATTGCCAATGATGTCTGACAGATTCTGTGCCACATCATCCTGCCTCCTCATTCCTCAGCATTCTCTGGACTCCCAGTTTTATGCATAAAACTACAAGCAGTGATTACTTTTAGGTAATCCGTATATTTTTGTTAAATATTAATACATTTAAATGACTGGGCTAATTAAATCAATATATTCATTTGAACATTTCTTAAAAACAGAGTGCTTACATTATTTTCTTTTAAAAACTGCAAATGGAAAAACATAGCCCAATACTAGAGGTTTACATAGTACTTTGAAACAAGCAAACTATATTGAGTGGGTGATAAGAAAAAACAAATGGCCTAGAGGACTTCATTTACTATTTTGGTTCCCTCTCAGAGAATGAATGAACAAAGCATAGAAACCATCCCCTGATCCACTATATTTTATTTCCTTTCCAAATCAGACTACTACATTTTAGTGACAGTATATATTAATAATCTTAGGTTTGGGGTATCTCTTCTTTAATATCTAAAAAGCAGAAGTTGGCACTTGTGAGAATTCATTCCAAGCAGTTCTAGTCATCACTATTTTGGTAAGAGAATTAAGAAGTTAAACAGTAATATTTGCAGAATTTGAGGTTCAAAGGACACACAGATAAAAGTTGCAGTATCAAAGATTTGTGATCTGCAAACAGTCACAGGCCACTTTGTCACGTGGTCCACAGTATGGAGAGCAGCATTCTGCTCAGCAGTATGGAGAACTGTGATGCTTTCCCTGGGTGTCTGGAGGGTGCACACTTAGAAGTAAATATGGGAAACTTCATGAATACAATGTATACGCTCACTGTAAATTAGAGAATTTACTTCCAGATCTTTTATTTCTCTAAAACTTTAGTAGGTGGTATTCTTTAAAAGTTATATTCTGTGAACCAGTAAATTTAAGATTCGTAGAAACTATTGATCAGCCTAATTTTCTTTTCTTTTTTTTTTTTTTTTAGAAATGGTATAATTGAATGTATTATGGGAGATAGAGTGCCCAGAATGTGGTGTTAAGACTACACTGAGCATGGGACAAAGTACACAGCCAAAGAAGGAAAATAAAAATAAATAAGAGAAGAGGGATACTAGCAGAGAAAAATTTAATGAAGAGAAAATGGAGTAGCCACTAACTGAGCTAATGACACTGACGTTATCACAGTTTTGGCAAAGACTAAGAATTAAGCATAGCATTTTGTAACATTGGGGCCACTGGTAAACTTGTTCTGAGTTGTGATTATAGGGCATTCAAGAGATAAAGGAAGGAAATAATTTGGAGACAATGGAACAAGTAAATTTTTTTGGTAACTTTTCTGTAATCAGATACCTATAAAGAAACAATTTAAAGGAAAAAATGATATATTTTTGCTTACAATTTGAGGGTATGCTATAGTTCATCATGGTGATGAAGGAGACAGAGACAACTGGTGACATTGCATCTGAAATGTAGAAGCAGAGAATACTTAGGAAGTTGGGCCAGTCTACAAAAATTCTAGGATTTTCTTCCAACAAGGCTCCATCCCCTAAAGATTCTGCAGCCTTCTATAGCGTGTAACCAACTGGGCCCAAGTCGTCAGACACACGAGCCTAGGGGGGACATTACTGTTCAAACAACAGCATCTACCGGTGGACCCCAGAAGCTTACGTGCTATATCATGAAAAAAAAATACTAATTCTAAGTTCAAAATTTTCCAGTTTTTTTTTTAAATCAAACCCAACAATGCACTGTCTGAGAGTCAAGACAGTCTCTTAATTGTGAGCCCCTATAACATCAAAAAGCAAATTACACATTTCCAATATACAATATTATATTACATTTCCATCCCAAAGCTAGAGACAATATGTACAGAACCCATTGAACATGGAGAAGTCTAGCTGATGCATTTACTGTTGCTGATCAGCCTAATTTTTTTTTAAAGATTTATTTTATTTATTATATGTAAGTACACTGTAGCTGTCCTCAGACACTCCAGAAGAGGGCTCCAGATCTCGTTACGGATGGTTGTGAGCCACCATGTGGATGCTGGGATTTGAACTTATCACCTTCGGAAGAGCAGTCGTGTGCTTTTACCCGCTGAGCCATCTCACCAGCCCCGATCAGCCTAATTTTTAAACCATAAAATTCTCTTCACAATTGCAATTGCACATACCCCAAATTAAAATATTATATGCTTAATTGTCAAAGACTGCACAGATGCCATTTAGAGTCCCCATCACTCACAGACTTAAGAGAAAGTGTTGGCATTTGATTTAGGCATAGAAGAGGAAAACAGAGAAAAGCACACGTGGGCACACTCCAGATGTGACAGGGTGGAGCTTGTCTAAAAAAGCAGAGTGGTGTGGTACACAAGAGGGACCACAAAAACACAAGAGGGACCACAAAACACCAGGAGCAGAGGTGCTCTGTGGTATCCTCAAAAGAGTCACCATTATTTTGAAAATTCTGGAATCCATTAGTGGGAGTTCACACAGAGAATGCTGTGAATGGATTACAATTTTCAGTCAGTTATGGCAACCCTAATGCGGTAGCTTAGGTAGGATGAGGTTCATTGCATGAAGCAGTTGCAAGGAAAACTAAGCTGTACAGCCTGGCAAATGGACCTGGAGCCAAAGTGTGCAATATTCAATGGTTGGATAAAGAATGAATAGCATGAGGCATGTTTTCACAGGGATTGGAGTAATGATCACATTCACTTCCTGTTGCTGCGGTCATAAATTACTGCAAGTTTGCAGATAATATAAATTTCCGTGGTTACAGTTCCAGAGATGAGTTTGTTGGGCTTGCTCCTTCTGCAGGCTTTAGAGAGAATTTGTTCACCTGCCTTTCCTTATTGTTAAAGCAGTCACATGTAAGCATTTCCATATAGACCCGTTCTTCATTTCCTAATGTAGCCACCCAGCATCTTCAATTTTATTTTCTTCCTTGCTTCTGCTTCTTGACCTTGCCTAACCCTATAATCAACATTATTTATTGTAAAGGACTAAAGTATATAATTCAGAATAATCTTTCTATCTCATGATGGTTAATTTAATGACATCTTCAAATCCTTCTTGATCCACAAGAGAGTGCATTTCGAGGCTCCAGAGACCAGCATATGGCATCAAAGGAAGGGCATTATTCTGACTCCCACAGCAATGAATGTAAGGCTGAGATGTATTTATTTGTGTGGAAATTTAAGTTTAGCTACTCAAGAAGCATATTATAGAGTGAAGCATTAAAAGTTGGTTATAATACTAAAATATTAGTTGAGAGGATATTATGGTGTCATAATATATTAACTTCAGGATTATTAGCATACAAATGAAGGACTCTGACTATGAAAGAATAGCTGGTTCTTAACCTACTTCCTTCCTATGAGCAACAAGAAAACTTAATTCATAAACAAGGTGGTGTTTCTCAAAAATCCATAACGGAGGTCAAAATTTATAATCTTTGGCCACTGGAAACCTTTCACAGTTAACGTCAATAATTGCTTAGGTACAACATCTTGATAACATAGCAAGAAGGTCTACCAAAGGCAATGCTGATCTCACGGAATGAAAATGCAATTCAAAGACATGCACAACAGGAAGTGAATAAGTATTTGAGCTCCTTGAAAGATATATGAAAGTTCTCTGTCATTTGCTGTCTATAGGATTGGCTATGTAAATGAAGAGTGAGTTTTCTCAGGAACCAGAGTTTCTAGAGATGAGAGCATATCAAGATGATATTAATAGCTTTAGGAGGCACTGGTGTCCACGTTCATCCAGAGGACAGTGCTTCTTAAGTGATATAAAGACCCTCCTTAGAAATAAGGAAGATACTCCTATTGGGAGGTTGATAGATGGTCACAAAAAAGCAGAATGTTTGGAGTGACAACAAACACTAAAGGCCATTTGGAAAGGCAAATGGAAAACAACTACTATAGAAGCTTCCTAAAATATAAACACAAAGGAAATAAATTTATGTGGGGGTCACCATATAATAAAGGGAACAATGCCATGACTAGACATCTTTGGTAAGCAAGTAAAATATTTAGGGCAAGGAATGGCTTAAATTTTTTGAATCCTTAAATAAGAGGCCTCATGGCCTCCCAGATATCACAGCTACTGCCAAGGCTATCAGCTGCTGTCCATAGTCTGATTGCAGAAAACAGAACTTACTAATGTGATCAAATATTGAGAAATTGATCTTGTACTTAACTGGTTGCTTCTTCTCTACACATTAGTATTTATGGTGCTGGAAGATGCAGTGCATGTTACCAGAGGACAAAATACTTATCAATATTATCAGATATAAACTCTGAGACCTATAACAGTAATATGTCCACAAGATAAGCTGATGCAGTAGTGGTATAAGCTGTATGGGAAGAGCCAACAACTTTCTAATGAGACCTGAGAATAGGTAGGTTATGGCTATAAGGGAAAATCAACCTAATACTATTATTATGCTAAAGGAACATAGCAATAGAATGAGTCTTAAATATAACCTAGTATATAATTATAATAGTATATTATATCCATAGATCAGGGTCTTGACCAACCCATATCAGAAAATCTTCTTACCATATATGGGAATTAATACCATGATCTACAACTGGATAATGTGCAAAGAGTGAGAGACTTTGAAGATCTCAGTCCTAAATGAGTCCTGAATCAAGCTCCTTCCATCAAGGCTCAGAGATCTATGCAGAAGTGGAATTGAAAAGATTGAAAAAAGCCAGAGGTGGTGGCTGACTCCACAAAAACTGTGTCTTCCAGATACAGCAAGAATAATAAACATATAAACTCACAGAGACGGTGACAACATATACAAGACCTGCACTAATGGTGTCCCAGCTTTGAGAGAAGGGAGTGGACACAGGGCCCTACCTCTAACCAAACAGCTATCTAATATTGATACCAGTTAAATAAGGAGAAAATCAGTTTTCTCCAATGAAGTGTAACACAAAGGAACTCAATGGCATTTTGTGAAATTTTTGTTTCCTTTTGCTTTGGCTTTTTTGTTTTGCCTTATTTTGCTTTATTGGTATTTTAATTGTTGTGATTTTGTTTTGTGAAGCTTTGTATTCTGCTTGGTTTTATTTCTTTTTTTTTTAAGAGATAGAAAGAGAAACAGAACAAGAAATTGGATGGGCAGAAAGGTAAGGATGATCTGAAAGGAATTAGGAAAGATTGAGACATGAAAAAATATAGTTTATGAAAAATTTTAATAAAAAATTTCAAATTATGACACATTTAATAGTAATTAAAATAAGAAAAAAGAAATAAAAGAATAATATAAAAGTAAACTAAAATTAAACTACAGTAAATTAGAGTTTGTGCATATATCTAAAGCAGTGAGAAAATTTTATACATTTGAATATATATTAATGAGAACAAACTACTTAATATTAAGTGGTAATGGGAACTGATAACTAATAAACTAGAAAGCAAAGATAACAATGGATGTGAACCTTACAATTTTCTATTAATCATCTCTTTAGGGAAGACTCACCAAAAACCATCCTGATAAAAGTGAAGAAGCAAGCATGTACCTAAAGAAAAATGATGATAGTAAATAAAGGAAGTGTTCATACAATCCATGTTCTGTATTCCCACCAAACTTAACTATCAGGAACAACAAAATTCATGTAAGAAAACACATAAACATTGTAGGACAGCACTAAAACTAAAATTAAGAATTAATTGATTGAAAACATGCATAAAATTGATAAATCCTTAACACTATCCATACTAGGGAAATAGATAAAATTGCAACCAGCCTGGCTTGTGCTTCATCTCAGTGTTAGAGAGATTGCCTAGTATCTTAAGGGCTTGAGTAAGGCCATGGCCAAAACTGAAAACCAAATCAAAATATACTAAAATAACCATCAGCAAGAACTAAAGAATGATCATTCTACATCTGCTAGACATAGGAATGAAATATGAGCAAAAATTGAAGTTTTAATACAGATATTGTTTTTATCTTGACAAAAATCCTGAGAATTGAGACAAAATGAAGCAGATAACATTTGATTCGAAGGCATTTTAGCCTAAATACCCTATTCTAATTTTCACATGCACCAATGTGGTCTATGCTTACATCAGCAGCCTGTGTATGTATGCCTACAACATGATAGGATCTCAAAACCATAAATTTGAATCACATATATCATTGACCATAGCTTTTCTACCCTTGCCTCTTTTAACTTCTGGTGACATAGAAATATTTGGTCCCTGGTAATTTCCTCCATTTTCAATGCATACCCTTCCAATGACACATTCTATCCTCATCTATTCATTCCTGGATTGAATTCTTCCTTCACCTTCCTCTTATAAAGAAACAGTGATGTCTCTTTGGGTCTGCCTAGATAACCACGGGCAATTTTCTCATCTCAAGACCCTTAGTTTGTTCATATCAGCAAAATAGATTTTTTTTGCCAGGTTAAATGGAAATATTTTCATTGTTGCCAGGAATTGAAATGTGGAAATGATTGAGTGAAATCATTCAATAAAATACCATAAAAGAGGACTGAAGAGATGATATAGTGATTAAGAGTGGTTAGTGGTCTTGCAGTGGACACAAGTTCAGTTCCCAGCACCTACATTGGGTGTTTCATAACTCCCTATACCTTCACTACCAGGGAAACTGCCCTCTTTTGTCCTTTTTAAGGCACCTCCAAGAACCTGTTGTTCATATATACACTCATGCACACATACATTCATGAATGCAAGCATGCATTCATTCAATGAACGAATGTACGAATAAATAAATAAACCAATGGTGCAAATAAAAAAGCCTACAATGGGAATTACACTCACTAGTTTCTCCTTCAGACTGGGAGTATAAGAAGCTCAGTGCTCTGTTCTGAATGCAGTCAGTCATATTATAGGCACTCTCAGTGTCTCCTAAAAACTTTTCTGGGCGGGCCTCTTTTTCTTGACAATAAAAGTCACACAAGCATCACTACACCTCTAAACATCATTTCTCACTTTCTCCAGATTTTGTCAACCCAGATCAGGTAGAAGGAAAATACCTTAAGCTTTCTACTGAAAACTTTCTGAGATAGATAGATAGATAGATAGATAGATAGATAGATAGATAGATAGATAGATAGAATGTTTCCACATATAATCTAACCCACTGATCACTCTCCTAAGCTTGAGAGTTTCACCATAATTCTACTCTTACCAAAATTCACAACACATATTTGACAGTTTTATAGAATCAGCACAATTACTCTAAGGCTCATAATACAAATGCAAAAGTCATATGAAAGTCCAAATGTCTAAAAAATAAAAAAGAATGTTTGGATGGTACACATTAACTTATTTCAGCATTTAGGGAAAGCTGTAGTGGAAGATTATAGGATATTTTAAAATGAAGCACAGAAATACGGGCTTGTGCTCATATGGCCTATCGGTTTCAAATGGGACACTAAGATGAAGGAGGAAAATAGTGTCACAATCAAATGCTGATAGCAATGCTGGACAATGGTGCAAAACCAAACACCAGAGTCAATCAAAACTAAGCACAGACTAAACACCAATCCACAAGCGTGACCCTCATGAAAGAAGAAACAGAAGATTTCCTTCTGACCTTGAGAAACAAAGTATTTTCCAGGAAACACAGTCATAGGACATTAGAAAGTAAAAGCAGATTTGACTCATCAAAATAAAAATCTAATTCAAGTGCCATTTTTAAGTCAACTAAATAGTAAAGCATACACAGTAAGTAAATATTTGAGAACTATATACTACACAATGTATTTGTGTTTATCATTGATTTTTCTTAATAGTAATATAGAATAAAATACAATGAACTTAAAATGTTTGAGTAAACAGTCAACAATGGCCAGCACTTACATGAAAAATCCTTAGACCATGTTCATTTGAAAAATACAAATTAAAATGGCAGTGAGATGCAGCTTCCTGGGCGCTGGAGTAGAAATCACTAGAGAAAAAAATGTTGATACACCATTAAAAGTACAGCTGTCCGTGAGCTGACCTGCGCAGACTGGGTCTGAGCGACCTGGGACCAAGAAGTGGGAGTGGGTGGGCAGGGGAGCAGGGCAGGGGAAGGGGGAGGGAACTTTCAGGATAGCATTTGAAATGTAAATTAAGAAAATATCTAATAAAAAATTGAAAAAAATATAAAAGTACAGCTGGCAAGATACAACAGACAGAATTTTGGATATATCCTTTTCTTTTGTGATGAACTCCCACTGATAGGCCAATCTACTGAGTTTGTCTCCTAGGAATTTACAAAGATAATTGTATGCATGTTTTTATAGTTGATTTACTCATAACACCTTAAACATGAGACGTTCAACTGATGTCAACCTGATGAATGAACTGAACTTGAATTTATTTTTCCAGTTATTTAACAAAAAAATAGAAAAAACGGATAAAAGACATAAAATATGAATATTTATCAATGGTGTGTTGAAAATAATGGATACAAGTGGGTATATTTTGTATAATTTCCTATATGTGAACCATAAAAATGCAACATGATGTTATATTTAGTTGAATAAACAAGTTTCTAAACTAAAATATATTGTAATCAGACAAAATTTTTCTGTCTCAGATATAATTTAATATAAACTACAATATGGAGGAAACCCCCTTAATAATTAGAAATCAAGCTATACTTTTAATCAGTCTGTGAGTTAAAAATGGACTCAGGAGACAGTATTCTCAGTTGTGTGATAATGAAACCTCAATACTTCTAAATATATGGGACTGAACATGCTTCTTAGAGGAAAATTCATGGGTTTAAGGTTTAGAAGAGGAAAGGTTGTTAATCAACAGTTATGATTTCACCTTAAGCAGTTTAAGAAAGAGAATAACAAAAGAGGAAAAGAAGAAAGGAAAGAAGGAAGGGGGAAGAAGAAAGGTTGGAGGTGGTGAAGGGGGAGCAGGCTGGAAAAGCAGGGAGAGGAAGGGCATAAAGGTTCAAATTAATAGAAAAGAAACAAAAGTGAACAAGGACACAAATCAATAATATCGAAAACATGAACAAAGCCTTAGTGTCAAACCTGTTCTCTGCCCAGATCCCCTTTGCAGGTGAGACATTCATCCAATTTCATCCTGAAACAATTTTGTATAATCTGCGTATGTCCATGGGTCATCTGTTTTTAGCTTAGAAGTGCTATGCAATCACATGGTAATTGCACAACTGTTAATTTATCCTCATATTCATGTCTGTATCTGGGTGAAACATATGAACATTCACATGGGAAGGTTTTAAGAAATTAATTCAATTCTGCAAAAAGTGTAGGTATACTCCTTCCGTTGGTTTCTGAACAGTTGTACAAACTTCTGTCTTTCAAAGAATTGTCTTCTAAATCATTTATATTTTGCCCTAATTTTCCTATGGTTAACTTATTATTTTAATGTCTGGTACATATTGTTAATAATCCATTTATCTCTAGCATTTTTCAAGTTTACTTTATAATTGATATATAGTTCAACATAGAAACAGAGTACCATGTATTGTTTTGAAACATACATATACTGTGTAGTGATTAAATCATATTAAATGAACACATCTCCTCAAGAATTCATCATTTCCTTAGCACCATGTGCACTGTGATGATTCTCAGTGGCCAGAACTGGGCAGAGGCACATGAGGACTAACCGTTCATCATGTTATTGATATATTTAACATATGTTTAAAGATAATAGATAAACTTTGTTCAAGTGGAAGGCCTAGGTTACTAACCCACAGTCAAAATTTCTGACCCAGAATTGTTCCTGTCTTAAAGAATTGCGGGGACAAAAATGGAGATGAGACTGAAGGAAACCGCTAAGGCCTGACACTATTACTGATGCCAATGTGTGCTTACAGACAGGATCCTGGCATGGCTGTCAGCTGAGAAACCCTACCAGCAGTTGATTGAGAAAGGCAAAGTTATTTACACCCAACTATTAGATTGAAATTGGGGAATTCTTTGGTTGAATTGGTTGAATTAGTGGAAGGATTGACTAAGCTGAAGGGGAGACTTGACCTCATAGAATGACCAACAATTACAAGTGACCTAGACCCAAGGGAGCTCCCAGAGACTGAGCCAACAACCAGGAGCATACCTGGGCTGTTCTGAGCCCCCAGCATATATAAAGCAGATATCTGCCTGGTCTGGCCTCAGTGGGAGAAGGTGCACTTAGTCCCCAAGAGACTTGAAGCCCCAAGAAAGGGGGAGGCCTGCTTGCAGGAGGAGCACCCTCATGCAGGCAAAATGGAGGAGGAATGGGATAAGGAACTGTTGTGGGAGGCAACGGCTTAAATGTAAATAAATAAAGTAGTTAGAATTATCTACATAATACATACATACATACATACATACATACATACATACATACATACATACATACGAACGATAATTCTTAGAAAAAAATTAGTTATACATTTGAAAATTTCTTTTTTCTTTTTAATTTTCTTTTTACAGTCTATACTTTAAACCCCTCTAAGTTTACCTTCTGACTGTTCCACTTCCCCACCCCTAATCTCCACCTCCACCAGACTTCCCCACTTCCTGAGGCCTCAAGTCTCTTGAGTTATGTGCATCTTCTCTGACTGAGTCTAGACCCAGCAGCCCTCTGCTGTATATGTGTTGGGGGCCTCATATCAGCTAGTGTATGCTGCCTGGCTGGTGGCTCAGTATCTGAGAGATCTCAGAGGTCCAGGTTAGTTGAGTCTGCTGGTCTTCCTATAGGGTTGCCCTTCTCAGCTCACATAAGCATTAATAGCCTGAGATAACATATTACATTTCAATCCCTCTGCAACTGTTTATCTAGAAAGGTCTCAAATGTATTCAGTATAGCATTTCATTGTCAGGTCCGTGTTCATTCTTCATCTGTTAATGTCAGCCCCATCATACCAATGTCGATCACTCACGGGTCTCTGAAAATAAGGCTTCCATTCACAGTGGCTGACAGCTACAGGTTACTTTAGTGGATGCAAGTTGAAGATGCTAAATTGTGTAGATATAGAGCCAAACTGAAAATAGCAGAGAAACAACCTCAGTAGATAGTACAGCCTGTCGAGTTGGAATGCAGCTCCTTATGCCAAAAGCTCTTCCTAACCCAGCATCATTTTTACCATCTCCACGTCCATTTTTGTTATGAAATTTTAGTGAAGTCCATACAACACTGTTAAGGGCACATGTCTTTTAATTCCACAAAAAGTAAAAGGTGCATACGGTAGGGCACTTTCAGTGTTTTACATGTATAGCTATGAACATATTCAACAAAAATAAGAAAAAGAATTAAGCCATTATTCCAGCAGATTAGTAAGCCAAACCAGTAATAGTGTTTTCAACTAGAGTAACAAGAGAATTGTTAAAAAAGAAGAGAGTCCTTACAGAGGCAAAACAACAGAAAGGTGGGGTTGGGAAGAGGAGAGCAAGCTGGTCAGAGAGAAAGTAAAGATAGAAATATGTCACGGATATAAAGCATACAATATATACACATTGGAGGTGACAGACAACCCTCTAAATGAACAAAATACTGATATGACATGCTGAGATAAATTTCCTAAATGCTGTTTGTATAATTTATGTCAATATCCAAAACCACATCTTTATTTTATATTTATATTTTATTTTTCTTTTATATTTATACTTAAATATAACATTTAGAATACACCTGCTTGATAGTATTCAAGAAGCCTGGAAATATTGGCTCGCTTTCTAATATAATGATAAAAATGATTCTAATAAAGAGCAGAGTATATAACCTAAAGCTGCTTAAACTATCAAAATGCATAAGAATTTGATGATAGATTTTTTATAGTATTCTAGCTTCTAGTTTTCTAAGTTATACCATTTTAAAATATATTCAGTATAGCAGACAATAGAATCTGTCTTAAGCATTGCTATGTGTGAATAATTTTATTCACAGGATGAGTTCAAAACATAATGGCCTATGTTATATGTGTTTTCTTTCTTTTTAAGTGGTCTGAAAATAAGTGACTAATTCCTTCCTGAGTTTTAGTCCAGTTTTTATAACAATTGTTCCTTCTTTGCTTTAGATTCTGCTCTGGGAACTAGTGCTTTTGATGGTTCTTTTCCACTTTTGACTTTATTTTCTTGGACTAGTACCTGAGCAAAATATAACAACATGACAAAAATGTGTCATTTTCTGCTAACCGATGTACATTGGTGACTAGAGTTAAAGGAGGACATATGTGTAGAGAGAGGAAAAAAAAAGGTGAGAAAGAAAGGTGACCAGAAAGTATGGTGCTTAAAACAAAAATTTACTTTAGTAACTCTGAAAGCCTTCACTTGGACAGATAGAGGAGTTACTGACAATGGAATAAAACAATAATAATAATTAGTACAGCAGCAAACAGCGGTTGTATTTCTTCCTAGATATTTTGGATCAATATTTGTAAAATGATAAAACTTGTGAGAATAAATTTGGGGAAATTTCCTTAACACTCATAGATCTTGGGTGTGTTCTTTGGGGCTGACAGAGGAGAGAAAGGCAGGATCAGAACTAAAACAATGTGGGAGAGGGGAGACACTTAGCACACAATGAAGCTCTCTCTCTCTCTCTCTCTCTCTCTCTCTCTCTCTCTCTCCACCCACATTGTCATTGTTTTCTTTTTTCTTTATTTTTTATTTTGTTTGTTTATGTATCTATTTATTTATTTATTTATTTATTTATTTATTTATTTATTTATTTATTTATTTTCAAGACAGGGTTTCTCTGTATAGCCCTGGCTATCCTGGAACTCACTCTGTAGACCAAGCTGTCCTAGAACTCAGAAATCTGCCAGCCTCTGCCTCCCAAGTGCTGGGATTTAAGGCATCTGCCACCACTGCCTGGCTCTTGTTTTTATGAACTAGGAAGGAAGACTTCATCTTCAAAGCCTACAGAACAATGCAAACAGCTAAAGCAGGGCCTTGCAGTTCAGGCAAGAGAGGTCAAAGAACTGCTGTCATAAAGCAGTGGCCAGTGGCTTGCTGGCTGCAGGCAATGTTCATTTTAAACTCAGGAAGGTCACCACCCTACTGGCTGCTGGTGATTTCCGTAATGTGTCTGATTTAGGGGGGGAAAGGGCCTTTTATTCTAAATACCTCACCTCATTTCAGTAAAATGGCAAGTATTCCAGGGTATTGACCTACTATTGACTGTCATGACACTGGAACAGTAAAAATCTGGGCTTGCTTTGCTGACCTATAGAGTTCTTGATTTTTCCATTTACAGATTAAGAGGAAGGTAAGGGTAACCTAGCCCCGAATCCTGGGAATCCTGGGAAGGTCATACGAAGATACAAAGATTCTCCGTTGTGTACAAACACAGGAAGGAGCATTCTCCTACCAAGCATCTTACTTGTTGATGATCTGGCTTTTTTTTTTCAACATTTATTAGATAATTTCTTCATTTACATTTCAAGTGTTATCCAGAAAGTTCCCTATACCCTCCCCCCTCCCAGCCCTGCTCCCCTACCCATCCGCTCCCACATCTTGGCCCTGGTGTTCCCCTGTACTGGGGCATGTAAAGTTTGCATGACCAAGGGGCCTCTCTTCCCAATGATGGCCAACTAGGCCATCCTCTTCTATGTATGCAGCTAGAGACATGAGCTCAGGGGTACTAGTTAGTTCATGTTCTTCTTCCACCTATAGGGTTGAAGACCCCTTCAGCTCCTTGGGNGAAGTCTCCCACTATTATTGTGTGAGATGCAATGTGTGTTTTAAGCTTTACTAAAGTTTCTTTAATGAAAGTGGCTGCTCTTGCATTTGGAGCATAGATATTCAGAATTGAGAGTTCTTCTTGGAAGATTTTGCCTTTGATGAGTATGAAGTGCCCCTCTTTGTCTCTTTTGATAATTTTGGGTTGAAAGTCTATTTTACTCGATATTAGAATGGCTACCCCAGCTTTTTTCTTCGGGCCATTTGCTTGGAATATTGTTTTCCAGCCTTTCACTCTGAGGTAGTGTCTGTCATTTTTCCTGAGGTGTGTTTCTTGTAGGCAGCAAAATGTCGGGTCCTGTTTGTGTAGCCAGTCTAATAGTCTATGTCTTTTTATTGGAGAATTGAGTCCATTGATATTAAGTGATATTAAGAAATAGTAATTGTTGCTTCTTGTCATCTTTGTTTTTAGAGTTGGAATCTTTTTCAAAGTGTCTTATCCTTGTGGTGTTCCTACTTTCCAATAGTTTCAAGTTTCATGTCTTTTGTTAAATATGTTTGATCCATCGTGAGTTGACTATTGTATGCAGTAACATAGGTTTAGTCTCCAAAAGTAGATATCTAGTTTTCTATGCAACATTTGTTGAAAGGCTTTATTTTCCCCAATGCATATATTTATTACCTTTATTAAAATTTCTATTTTTTGATTTCAATACAGTAACTTTGGGTTCTTTTTTTTTTTCAACTTTTATTAGATATTTTCTTCATTTACATTTCAAGTGTTATCCAGAAAGTTCCCTATATCCTCCCCCCTCCCGGCCCTGCTACCCTACCCACCCGCTCCCACCCCTTGGCCCTGGCGTTCCCCTGTATTGGGACATATAAAGTCTGCATAACCAAGGGGCCTCTCTTCCCACTGATGGCCAACTAGGCCATCCTCTTCTATATATGCAGCTAGAGATATGAGCCCAGGGGGTACTATTTAGTTCATGGTTATTCTTCCACCTTTAGGGTTGAAGACCCCTTCAGCTCCTTGGGTACTTTCTCTAGCTACTACTTCCTTGGGAACCCTGTGTTCCATCTAATACCTGACTGTAAGCTTCCACCTCCATGTTTGCCAGTCATTGGTATATTTTCCCCCGAGACAGCTATATCCGGGCCCTTTCAGCACCATCTTGCTGGCATATGCTATAGTGTCTATGTTTGGTGACTGATTGTGGGATGAATCCCTGGCAGCAGCAGTCGTTGGGTCCATCCTTTGGATTGAGCTGCACAAACGCTCCCTTTAACTCTTTCAATGTGTGCTTTGTTCTTAATCCTAGGAAGGGGTGACGTGTCCACATTTTGATCTTCCTTCTTCTTGAGTTTCATGTGTTTAATAAATTGTATCTTGGGTGGTCTAGGTTTCTGGGCTAATATCCACATATCAGTGAGTACATGTTATATGAGTTCTTTTGTGATTGGGTTACTTCACTCAGGATGACTATTTCTTTACCTTGCAATACAAAAGCCTGGCATTAGGTGATCTGTGAATTCAGATCCCTGGCTTGGCATGAAACATCTTTTGCTTCTTTTTCTTCTTTATCCCTCTTACAGAAAGTTTCCTAAAGCCAAGGGGAGATTTTCCACATGCTCTGGCTGTCTCACTCCTTCTCTGACCCTCATGTTCACCTTCAGAGATATGATGCTTTCTTCATCTCCCTCCTTCTGGTAGCTACTGAGTATTCCATGTTACCTGTGCTGTGGTTTGCTTCTTAAACTTTACTAAAACTGTTTAAGCTGCTTCCAGGGTCCTTTTAACATTATTTAATTAGTGACATTGAGAACCCCAGTGGAGCTCTCATTTTTCCCAGTAACAATACCTAAAGTAAGCTAGCAATGAATACATGGAGGGAGACATGCAAAATAGTCTAATCTTGCTTCACAGTTTTGCTTATGTGCATATGATTAGAAATTTTTTAACATGAAAACATCCTGCCACCTTAATCTAACTAGTGTAGGCTTCTAAATTAACATTGTGGCATAAGACTGTATTCTATATTGGATAGTCTCACCGCTTTATAAAGGAACACACCACCCTTCAGCCTTGAAACTTTGACAATATTCAAAAAAAAAAAAGTTGTAGCAATGTCCTTGATTTATTTCATTTGGTTTAGATCATACCAGGGGCCCCAAGAATATTAGAAGCAAGTGAGACCATATTTTCTATTTCTGTTGTCCAAACAAAAATAAAAATATTCAAAACAAAAAATAAGCAAGCAAGCAAGCAAACAAACAAACAAACAAACAACCCTTACACTAAAACCATAGAATATTAAATTATTCTGCCACTGTATGGGAAAAAGTGATTTTTTTTCCATGATCACACTCAGTGATGGATGTGATCAATGTGTGGATTAGGACTGTCTATGCACTCAGGTTCTTAAGATGAGCACTGAAATGCCTAAAATACTCTCTCATCTGTGGCAGAATGCTAAACTCACAATATCCTGCCTGTCATTCCACAGGAGTTTGCATTGTGAACCAGGCAGCAGAGTATTGTTGACTGTAGTTCACATTTGCACTGTTTTACTTAAAACATTGATTTTTTTTTTTAAATGGGGAATATTTAGACAACAGCTTAACAAACCCTACAATGTAAATACATGGTTATTTACTGATTACTCTCTTTCATTCTTACATCATTTGTAATTTGTATTTTAAGTTTAGGGTCATAGTTTTATTTTTATGAAGTACGTTGAATTACAGACATGAATGATATGTTCATTGTGAGTTTAAGAAAATATTCATGAATTTTTGGGAATGTTGGGGAAAATCAGTAAAATAAGTACTGAGGTGAGCATGTCTGTGGCTTTCAGCATTTCTAAAACATATCTAAAGAATGAGATGCATCTTTTTCTGAAGGCCCCATTGAAAGACTGTTTTCCAACATAGAATAATGCCTCACAATAGATGTGCATTTTCCTTCTCTATGATACCCATCAGAGATCAGAGTAAATGACTGAGTAAAGATAGAGACAAATTCGATATATTTCTGTTTTCTATATGTACACATCTACAAAAAAAAAGGTTAATTTAAGAGTCAGATTCTGTAAGAGAAGTATAAATAAATCAATATGTCATAGTAAAAATTATGTAAATATGATACTTTTCTTTCTTTTACATATACTCATACATACATACACATACACACACACACACACACACACACAGAGAGAGAGAGAGAGAGAGAGAGAGAGAGAGAGAGAGAGAATTAGAGAATTTTTCATTTATGTGAAAGGCATTAGAACACTTGGTATGTTAACTGATAGGAGCACAATGAATGAGTGGGTAGTACATAAAATGTGGATAGGCTGGAAAGAATTGTGTCGTGTGTGCTACCACAATACATTGGCATAGACTGAGATGGAGTGAGATGCCACTATTCTAATTAGGTAAGTGCATATGCAAGCTAAAACAGACTACTTACTTCTAAAAATATTATTTAATAATTTCAGACCTTGATTAACTCCTTGTAGCTTAAACCACAAAATAGAAACCACAGATAGCTGACTACCGTGCATATTGTACTTTCCTTAGGGGAATCAGTTGAAAACTTCTTGACATGAAATGATGGCAGAACCATTTAAAAGATTTTTTTTAACTTTACTCCAAACACATTCAAACATGAAACCAAACCCAGAGAACTCAACTTAACTACTTAAAAATCATATTTGCCATTGTAAAGCTTGACAGCCTCTTAGGGATAAAATTCAATTTTAAAAACCAAATGCCGAAGGGCAAAGGGCAGTTTTAAGATAAAATGGCAGATCTTGGAGAACATTCATTGTGTTTTTTGAAATAGTAAGCTTACTGGCTTTATTTTCAAACCACACAGACAGGATATCAAGGTATTGACTAGTAGAAAGTGGTTTCTTTACAGTAGAGAATGCTCAGGGAAATGTGGGAATAGTTTAGCAAGAAAGTTGGTATGAACTTGTCCCCACTTTTGTATTTCATTTTCCATTAGTTTCTTTAAATATATTGTTAAAAGATATTCTCACACCTTCCCAGCATGATTGATCATTTGGCTTCTACTTTAGTGCAAAAACTACAGAAAAAAAAATAAAAAAAAAAAACCCATGACCTATTTTATGATATCCATTTTCATTGGTACACAAGAAGTCATATTCAATTTTGGCATGTTTGTTATTCTTAAGCATTTTAATATCCCTGAGGTTAATAAAGAGAATATATGTGAAAAAGCCAGCACTTATTTCTACCATTTAATTTCATAATACTCTTCGTTTCCAGGCAGAGATCAGCTGAAGGAGTTTGATAGTTGGCAGCTGTCAGTTATGGTTCTAGATGGAAAAGTGACTGCTAACTTCACATGAGACTATGTAGCTGTTGCTTTCTATTTAGTCGTATCAACATTAATAATAACATAATTATGCAATCACATAACAAATGTAAATATGGTATTCTTCTATCTTATATGATCTGAACATATACTGTAAAATCAAGGACTCAAATATTATTGAGCAAATGAGTAGGTCTAAAAATACAGTGATTGATTTTATACACATTTGTCCTTTGAGTCCTTAATAAATATTAAATCTCTGTTTGACAGAAGAGGATAGTTCCAGTATGAGAAATGTATGACCAACTTAATTTAAAATGTCTTAGTAAACAATAGGTAAAGGTAGAATACGCTCAGTACCTTTAGTAGTATTTGTGTCATGGAAAAATTATTGCAGCTTATCAATTGTTTCAACTGATTTTTTTCTCTGAGCAGTGCTAAAATCCTAAACCTCATACTACAGCATTGTTTTTTGTTTTTTTTTTTTTTTTTTTTTTTTTTTTTTTTTTTTTTTTTTGTTTGTTTTTTTGGTTTTTCGAGACAGGGTTTCTCTGTATAGCCCTGGCTGTCCTGGAACTCACTTTGTAGACCAGGCTGGCCTCGAACTCAGAAATCCACCTGCCTCTGCCTCCCAAGTGCTGGGATTAAAGGCGTGCGCCACCACTGCCCGGCTGTTTTATTATTTTTATTTTTTATTTCTTTCCTCAACTTCAACTCAAGTTCTCTTTAAAATGTCCAACTTTTGTGAATAAGGTAGCCAGCAGGCTGGAAGAACAAGTCTACTTACTTTGAGCATAGTACAATGTGATGAGCATATTTACTGTACCTACTCTTACTATAAGAAAAAGATAGCTAGGTTATAAGACACATGCATTTTTATATTATAATTTCCTTAATAAGATTGACTTCCATTTTTATGTTTGAGTCAATGCTAATAATATCCTCAAAAAGGAAAAAAAATTGAAGACATAAGAATAGCAGCAAATTCTTAATGATGACAATCACGGAAATGGTCAAAAAACTTAAGTAGGTAAATTAGAGATAAAAAGGAAAAATTATGATTGTCATCTCAGAAATACAATAAGACCATTAGAAATTATTTAAAGTAATTATATCTTAACAAATTTGATAGCCTAGAAAAATGAATAAATTCTGGACACAGACCTTAGTAAGATTGAATTATGAAAGAAAATGTCTGTAAAGATTAATAACCAGAATAAAATTCAATGAACAACAAGTCCACATTCAAAGAACAATCTAAGACTAGATGCCTTCATAGCTGAAATCTACCAAAGATTACAAACTAAAATCACATCTCCTAAGTCACTAGGAGAAATTTAGAATGAATTAGAATGAATTCCTCCAAACAAATTCTGTAAAGCTATTGTTACTGTAATATAAACTTACATACAGACACATGTATATAGAAAAGAAAAAAGAAAAATAAGGATGAGGAGAGAGGAGAAAAGGATCACGAAGCTAAATTTCCTGAGGAACATATATTCAAAAGCCTTCAACTAAACATGAGCTACTGATCCCTACAAAGATTTTTCTCTGTAGTCAAGCAGAATTCATCCCATTGATGCAAAGATAGTTTAAGGTTTCCAAATTAACAAATAATACAACATAATCAATAGCACAAAGTAAAAGGAAAACATGACCTTTGCCATAGATGGAGCAGAGACATATCATAGAATTCAACATTCTATCACAATCAAAATGCTGAACAAATTATGCACAAAATAAACCATAATAAAATAAATTTTCCTTGAGGTAAGGCAATAACAACCCTAGAACTCAATGGAGAAAAGTTGAATGCTTCTCCTTTGAGATCTACAGCATTGTAAATATGCATACTTTCACCACTTTTATTGAATGTAGTACATATGGACCTAACCAAAGAAAGAAGAAGGTCAAAAATGAAGTGTCAATACCTGCAGAAGATGTTATTACTTGGGAGAAAAGAGCTCCAAAGATTTCTGCTAAAAATATACTTAATTTGGTGTGGGAAATTGCAGGCTGGTCTCCAGTCGAGCTGAGGTCCAAACCCTGATGGTCATAATTCACCTACATGACACGGTAGGCGTTCGTTCCCTCAGGCTCCTGGAACTCCGTCCCCTGCCTAACGTACCATCTCCCACAGCCCCCACAAGAGAAGCATGGTCGGTAGTCACGTAGGCAATGGCACAAGCTTCTGACCTTCAGGCTAAACTCCTCCCCAGTTATGTAGCAACAGTGAAGACCATAAAAAAGGGTGCTCAGCCTCCACCTCGGTCTCTCACTCCTTTGTCCTCTCATCTCTCACTTCTCTCACTTCTCTCTCCTCTTCCCTTTCTCTTTGTCTTCTTCTTTCCTCTCTCCTTCTTTCTCTCATTCTCTCTAGCCTTTCCTTTTCCTCTTCTCTCTCTCTCTCTCTCTCTCTCTCTCTCTCTCTCTCTCTCTCTCTCTCTCTCTCCTTCCCTCTCTCCCCTTCCCTCTCTCCAGTCATATGTAATTGTCTGCATTGAGTTTGGTTATTAAAGAATGCTATGGCTCTCATTTTGTGTTCCTTGCTTCCCCTGGCCTTGGATTTTGAAAAATTTGAAACATTGAAAATAGCAAGGACTGTCCTCATGTGATTGGTATCTCACTTCAGTCTTTCAATACCAGGTATGTCAAGATGCCAAATGACAGTTTCATTTTATTAATACAAGTTTATATTCGTTCTTTGGCTTTCTTTTTGATATTTAACTTATTTTTATTTTTTGTGCATGCATGCATTTTTATGTGTTTATGTCTGTGTACCACATGCATGCAGTGCCAGAGGAGACAAAGAAAAGGTTTTGTTTCCCCTGAGACTTGGTTTACAGAAGCTGTTGGCTGCCATGTGTGTGCCACCTGGGTTCTCTGGAAAACCAGCCAGTGTTCTTCACTGATGAGCCATATCTCCAAAACGTATTTTGCATTCTTGCATAACTTATTATTGTGGGAATTTTTAAATGTTTCAAAGAATGATCTCGTGGGACCTGGAGAGATGGTTCAGTAGTTAAGAGCACTGATTCCTCTTTCAATTCCCAGCAACCACATGGTGGCACACAACCATCTATATTGGGATCCAATGCGCCTTTCTTCTGGTGTGTGTGAAGACTGCAACAGTGTACTCATATATATAAAAATAAATAAATCTTAAAAAAAAGAATGATCTCCTGGAATATTCTAAACTATGAAGGTAATATCTCGTGTTAGAGAATGTGTATGTCTTCAATAAGCTTGTACATGAACACACATTTCATGAGCCCTCTCTCCACAATGTAACAATTACCAAAAGACAGCTACAGAAAGGAAAACCTGCTCTGTGATGGCCTATTAAATTGTTATTTTGGGCTACAAAGGTTTAATTTTTAGCTTTTGCCAATTTTCAGGCCAATAAATATACCATGCAAGGTTGAAACAAGGTTCTCAACAGTCCCAAACACTTAACAATTCACTCTTGCAGGCTATCACAAACTGACTTTAGCAGAGATTTTATAACCATGAATTTCTCAGGTGGTGAGGAAGCTGACCTCAGTATTACCTCATTTATCTATTGAGTTTAAGTGAGCCTAATTACTAAGAGAGCAATTGTTCTCCTTGTTTAAGTAGAGACTTTGCTGGAATTATACTCATTAGTTTAGTTGCCATGCCACTGAAGCAAACCCCAAGGATTCTGTTAAGACTGCACATGGCTTTGAACTTGTGAACTGAACAATGCTGAAATCAGACACACAGAGGCCATGTCTCAAGTGAGTTAACTGCGGAAACAGAAGAGATGGTAATGATGTTGAAGTAAGAAGAAGTAAAGTACTGTTAATAACAATACCCCATGAAACTCTAAGAATTTTATTCTTTCATTCAATATCAATTTTTGTAAGTAGAGCCTGTGTATTGTTTTGGGGTACATGCTAACCACTATATAAACAAAAAAAACATACAAAACAACCACAGATAGTTATTTAAATAACAAAGTAGATTAAGTCAGTGGGACAGAGTTGGACTTAATGTCATAACCTTAACTTCTGTTACATTTCTAGCTTATTTTGCTACTCTGTTGCTAAGATAAAGGTCCTTTTCAAAACCTACTTGTAGGAGAAGGGTTTATTTCGCTTACACTTTCCCCTTACAATCCATCATGAAGGAAAGTTAAAACAGGAACTGGAGGCAGGGACTAAAGCGCAGGCCACACAGGGCATTGTTTATTGACTGCTTTCCATAGCTAGTTTAGCCTACTTCTCATTAGAACCGCATGCCCAGGGACAGTGCTGCCCATAGCAGAGCAGACTTTTCATATTCTTTTTTGGTCAAGGAAATGCCTCAGAGTTTGGGGCACACCATCCACTCTGCTAGAGAAAATTCCTCAAATGAAGTTCCTTCTTCCCAGGGTCCTGTCAAATGGCCAGATAGTAAACCAGAGCAAATGGATTAGTAATCATGTTATGAATTAACCACAGATTTACCCTGATTTACAATACACTTACTGTCTCCATTATGTCTTTCTAGGTTCTAAGATTCAGTGATTAGCCCAGGGATGTAAGAAACCAATTTTATTACTCTAAACTTAAAGCCTTACAGAGATTCATTTCTCTATAAAAGTTTAAAATGATACCTTATGAATTATTTTGTTTTAATTACTCAGAGTTTTAAATTAGACATTGGAGTATGGGTTACATACTAATGTGTCTCCAAATTAATTAATACAACCTACAGTGATGAGCTGCTCTTGCAAGATAATTTTCCTTGGTTGAGTTTTTGACCTTGTCACTATAATTTTATTATAACCATGTTAAAAGACCGTAGCTATCTTATGACTTTTAAGGTTTTTCTTATGATCAAATAATTTGTATATTCTTTTAGGAATTAGATATATGTTGATTTTCTTTGAAGGTAAGTGTAATGCTTGCAGGAGTTTCAAATATATTGCCAAAGGTCAGGGACACATATGTCAAAAGGGTAGTAAATTAATTATATTATATTTATAATCAACAGATGATGATTAGCTATTGGAAATATATTCAAAAGAATATATGGAAATATATGGGTATTTTATGAATATGAAATATTCGAGATTATTACATAAAGACAGGAACAAGAAGGTTGAAAATGGACTAAGGAAGAGCATAAGGGGATTTAAATGGGAAAAGGATAATAAGAAGGAGCAACAAAATATGAGTGACATGAAAACAGACTGGAAGGCAAATAATTGGGAGGAAAAGACCAGGGAGATGTACAGATAAATATAAACAAAGTATAAGACACACACACACACACACACACACACACACACACACACATTATAATGAATTCTATCATATTGTATGCTAGCTTAAAATTTCAATAAATTTTTTTAAATCATTAAATTATTCCATAGAATATTGAAGAAACCATGGCAGCAAAATCAGAATTTCACTGACAATATCTGGAAACAGAAGATGATGCTGTGCCAGTACCTTTTCAAATGCAAGAGGATGGATCTCTTGGAATTTCCAGTACTTGAAAGGTTACCAGCCTCTCTGCAGGATGACTAGAGTGATCAGCTGCTATCTGAGGGAATTCAAAGGCAGACAAACAAGCAATGGGTACAGATGATGGAGCTTAGAGTGTCTGCCGTTCATGAATTGCATTAAGAAATGGTTTACCTTTATTTATATTTTATGTGCATGGATGTTTTGTGTGAATGTATGTGCGTGCCCTTGCCCTTGAAGGGTAAAAGAGGGTGCCAAATTCCCTGGAACTGGGGTTACAGACAGCTGTGAAACACCATATGGGTGATATCAATCAAACCTAGATCCTCCAGAAGCACCATTGTGCCATCTCTCTAGCCTCTGCACAAACTGTTTCAATCTAATTACTTGAATCTCCCTCTAACAGATGTATGTCACGACCCCTTTGGAGAGAAACAACTCTTTTACAGAGATCATATCATATATCCTGCATTTCAGAAATTTTCAATATGATTCATAACAGTAGAAAAATTCCAGGTATGAAGTAGCAACAAAAATAATTTTGTGGTTGNCTCTAGCCTCTGCACAAACTGTTTCAATCTAATTACTTGAATCTCCCTCTAACAGATGTATGTCACGACCCCTTTGGAGAGAAACAACTCTTTTACAGAGATCATATCATATATCCTGCATTTCAGAAATTTTCAATATGATTCATAACAGTAGAAAAATTCCAGGTATGAAGTAGCAACAAAAATAATTTTGTGGTTGCGGTTATCAGAACACAAGGAACTCCACTAAAGTGTTGCGGCACCAGGAAGATTGTGAACCATTGCTCTAGGATGTGTGTGTGTGTGTGTGTGTGTGTGTGTGTGTGTGTGTGTGTGTACTGTCATGTCTAGCTATTCGATCCATGTCATGTCTAGCTATTCAATCCATGTCAATTACAATTATTCCCTCATGTAAAAAAAACTTACAACTAACTATTTTTTGCATTACCACGTCTAGAGGAAATACTGCTAGAAATAGTAGCTTGGAGCACACAACACTTCAATGCTTATGTTATTGACTGCAAACATATGTCCAGGATCAGACAAGGTAAAGTCTGAAAGGGAGGAAGAAGAGAGAGTGATTAGTGGAGAAAGAAAGAGGGAGAGGTTAGGGAAAGAAGAGGAAGCAATCACCACAGGAGCAAAAGGAATACAGGGGAAGGGAAGTAAGCAAGAAAGGAACAAAAGAGCAGTGTGTGGTGTTCTCCTTGCCTCATTGGCTGAATCTGGGAAGTAGCATGACTCCCGTCCTGCACATGGTGGAAATGTCAACTATGCTGAAAATAAGACATGGATACTTAGCTTAAAACATTATGGTTTCCACTGTGGACAACAGATCATTTTCCACATATAGGCTGCCAGAGTAATTGTAAGTAAGGTACAATGGGAGGGTTACATTACATAGGCTTATACAGTGCTCTCCTGTTAGATTCATTCAGGCTATCCCAACAACAGAAAATACATTGTGTGGAATATCAGAAAGACATGAGCCAACTCTTGGAGAAGGAAACTAAGAGCCCAGAGCTTGGGCTAATGAGGCCATATAATAGACTCCCAGAGTATGAGACACTCAGCTGAAGAGATTGCTTTTGACAACTCCTCAGCAGCACGGTTTCAGTCCTTGCCACCTGTTTCTTTACCACCAATCAACAGACCTCTTCAACATTCCACTTTAATCCCAGGTATCTGTTTCCATGATCTGCTTTCTGAGTGAATGTCCATTTTCATGATGTGAGCAATACTTTGGCACGAAGCATCCATGAAAATCACTGCAAAGCTGTTCTTGAATATCTCCATAAGGATAACCATAGATGCTTCTTCTGTCCAGGAAGACAGGGTAGGATATTCATACAATGAGAACAACAGATGCCCCTCCATGTAGACTATGGACATAGTTTTTGCAATTACCACATTTTAGAAAAAGACTTTAATTATGACTAGGTTTCCTCCCACCTTTCAGAGTCTTAAAAAAAAATCTAAGCACCACCTTCATTTTCCAAAGACTCTATAAAGAATAAAATACTGTAAGAATTTCTTATGGCAACCTCATCACACTCAAAGATGAAAAACTAAAGAAGCAAATCTCTGGACATTTAAATATATTATTGATGAACATATAAATATATTATCGATGCCCAGTATTTCACCAGCTCGTCAAATAGGTCCCCAGCCAATACTTTGCCCCTGTACCTGATTTTTATAGGGCTTAAGCGAGTTCAAATTAATTTAAAAATGATCACAGAAGTAGAAATGAATTTATATTGGACATTAAACGGTGCTGTCTATTCTTAGATATTAAATGAGAGAGGCTTTATTAGCAAGTATGTTGAGGGAAGCTGTCTCTGATGTGATGAAAGGGGACATGAGAAAAGAGAATGAGGAAGAATTCTGCAGAAAGAAGAGCTTCCATCTGTAGTGTCCGGCACTGTTTCCCCTCATGGTCGTGAGAATTAATACAGCAGTTTCAACCTTAGCATTGACCCAGCTCATTCTGTACTCGTGTGGCCTTCACGTTCCAAAGAACGGGTGGCATTTTCTTCACTCCACTGATCCCTTAGCACCACAGCAATGCATTTTCAGTAAGCCATATACTGGCTTTCTTGAACTTCCGTAGTTTCAGGATAAAAAAGGAATTGCCACCTGGAGATAATATTTCTGAACAGTGATGGGGTTGCACGAACCACGGAATTATACTAACAGCAGCTGAACTTGGATCCATCTGGAAACTTTAAACAATGCATCTGGCAGTTTGCAGGTAATAATGTGCCACATTTGACAGAAAAGGTTATAAATAGTTCTGATTATCACCAACAAGACACCTGTGAGCTCAGAGCCAGTGCATATAAATTTAGGGGTTATATTGGCTGCTTGTTCGGAAGAAAACACAAAGTCAGCTAGAATTTAGAATTGGAAAATTTTGTAAGCACAGAAAGGAGGCAAATGGTTGTGAATAAAACTGATCTCTGGGGGACTGGGGGTAGGTTGTAGGTTAGCCAGCAAAAGTTATGATTTGTGGTGGGATAACTATTGATCATAGTTTTCCAAGTTATGCTGGCTTATGCCAATTAACTCGTGGTATTATTTGTGATGCTTGCCTTAACTCTTGCTTCTGTTCTAGATGAGCTGAAAGATAGCTTGTCTCTCTAGTTTACTGTAACTATCCTCAAATTTTTAGATTTGCAACTGGTATAAGCTTATTAGTGTGGCTGAGGATGCTACGGCCATAGTGTCTCCTACAGTAGGATTAGTCTGATCTGATCTTTGAAGGAAATCTCCAATCAGTAAAAGCAGGGACATTATGGCATGGGTAACCCACACCTGGAAACACATATACACAAGTATATTTATTATACATGAATGTGAAATGTATCCTTAGATGTACTTATCTGTGACTATATTGAAATAAAGTGAACCACTAGCATTTCTGACTTTATAGCAATGTAGCTATTTTATGAAAGTCAGTAGATATATTTTTATACTTATTCTAAAATCCCCACGTAAAAAGAGAGAAAACACATTTATAGAAAATGTCAACTCAAGCCTAATTTTATAAAGAGCAGGGGTAACTCTGTTGAATGCAGAAATAACTATATCGAGCATAGAAATTCAAACTTTAGCTAAATGGAATTAACTTAATATGATGAGTTCTGAGGGAGAAGGTCTTCATCATAGCATCTAACTGGAAATAATATTTTCAAAGAAGAGGCTTTTGAATTAATTCAGTTTTAATAATATCTCTTGAGCACATAGCACTTTATTGTGTCAGGAAACAGTTTCTTTAATTATGGTTTACTACCCCTTTTCCCTTTTTATTGCAGCACTTACCCCATGATTTGATTTGTGTGTGTGTGTGTGTGTGTGTGTGTGTGTGTGTGTGCATCAAATAACATGTTCAACAGAGTAGTTAGCATTTTCTACAAAACTGAAAGCAAATCATTTGAATCTCCAGATATAATTAAGCCAATAAATTGAATTAGGCCACTGAAAAGAATCAGGTGGAAACTGTTCAAAATTAATTTTTTTCCTAAAATGGGTTATACAAATTGTCTTGATAGCAGATTTAGGATAGCTACAAGAAAATGGTAAAAGTTTAAAAGTAATCTTTAAGGAGACACGAAATTGTGTGTAATTTACCCAAAAGTCTTTTCTTTGCAAATATTTTTTCAAGTTACATATGTGATAAAGATCTCAACTAGGATTTCCATATAAAATTGTTTTATTAAGAAGTTGGAACATAAGTGCTCAAACTAGATGATTTATAGTTATACATTATAATTTTAAAACACCAAAATACCCTGTTAATTAAATATGTAAATACATTTTGGTTAAAGGCTATGTAGATGATGCAGGTAGTGAAGACACTCCTAATAAATTGATTATTCTTTTGCTACCATTAAATATTCATATTAATTATGATCACCCATGTAATTAGCACTTTAAGACTACCATGTAATAAGTGAAATTTACAAGTTTCCCCCCTTTTTTATTCAAGTATTCTTTTAGGGAAATAAAACTGAATAACATATTAAGCTATTCCTAATCTAAACTTAAAGCTTTTGTAGGATGTTGAACTATCTTCCAATGAAGAATAAAGGTACCTTGTGAAACACAACATTGTTTACTCCCCCTATTAATTCCATGTACAGTGACATCACTTTAAAATCATTTTGTTTCTATACTTACATATCTGTGGTTCATTCACTGGTGATATAATTAGATCAGAGTTCACATACAGCCTTATTCTATTGTGTTTTTTTTCAAGGGAGCCTTTTAGGAAAGGTAGTATCTTTGAAAAGAAGAGGAAACACCCATAAATATTTGAGTTAAGTAAAGGGCTTTGAGTTCCCATCTTGATTATTGAAAAGATTAAAAAAAAAGTATGCAGTTTTGTTTGATATGCCACTTTTTCCTCTTTGTTTTTATTTTTCTTCTTTAATACTTTTATTAATTTATTCTTTTTACACTCCAAATTTTAATCCCCCTCCTGTCCTTACCCTCTAACTTTTCCACATACCATATCTCCTGTCATCATTAGGAGGCACCTAGCCCTTATCCCCAAACAACCAGACCTCTAACCTCCCTGGGGCCTCCAGTCTGTTGAGGCTTAGATGTATCTTCTCTGACTTAACCCAGACCTAGCAGTCCTCTGCTGTATATGTGTTAGGATGCTCCTATCAGCTGGACTATGCTGGCTGGTTGGTTGATGGTCCAGTGATTAAGAGATCTCAGGGGTTGAAACTGCTAGCCCTCCTACAAGATCCCCCTCCTCCTCAGCTCTTTTCAGACTTTTTTATAACTCAACCACAGGGGTCATCAGTTTCTGTCCATTGGTTGTGAGCAGATATCTGCATTTGACTCTTTCAGCTTCCTGTTGGGTCTTTCAAAGGGCTGTCATGCAAGGTCCCTTTGGTGAGCACTTGATAGCCTCAGTAACAGTATCAGGCAATGAGACTTCCCCTTGTGCTGGATCCCACTTTGAGTCTGTCTCTGGACCTTCTTTTCCTCAGGCTCCTCTCCTTTTCCAACCCTGCAGCTCTTTCAGACAGGAGCAACTATGGGTCAGAGTTTTGATTGTGAGATGACAACCCCATTCCTCACTTGATGCCCTGTCTTTCTGTGTGAGATAGGTTACATAAGTTCATTCTCCCAACTTTAGGACATTTCATCGAAGGTCCCTCCCTTTGAGTTCTGAGAGTATCTCAGTTCCCAGGTCTCTGGTGCATTCTGGAGAGTTTCCCTACCTCCTACCTCTAAAAGTTGCCTGTTTCCATTCTTTCTGTTGACCCTCAAGGTTCAATCCTTTTCCCCCACCCAATACCAGATCGATTCCCCTCTCACCTGCCACATTGTGTACCACTTTCTCTCTCAGTCCCTCCCTCCCTCCCCACTTGTGATTGTTTTCTTCTCCCTCCCAAGTGGTACTGTGGTGTCCTCACTTGGCTCACTTGGGCCCTTCAGTTTGTTGACCTTTTTGAGTTCTGTGTGCACTGTATCTTGGGTAGTCTGTCTTTTTTTCTTTTTTCCTAACATCCACTAATTAGTGAGTGCATAATATGTATGTCCTTTTGGGTCAGAGTTACCTCACTCAGGATGATATTTTCTAGTTCCATCCATTTGCCTACAAAACTCAGGATGTCCTAGTTCTTAAAAGCTGAATAGTATTCTATTGTGTAAATGAACTACATTTTGTGTATCAGTTCTTTGGTAGTGGGACATCTGGATTGTTTCCAGCTTCTAGCTATGACAAACACAGCTGCTATGAACTTAGTGGAACATATATCCCTGTGGCATGGTGTGGCACCTTTAGTTTATATTTAGTTTATATATATTCCCAAGACTGGGGGTATTACTAGATCTTCAGGTAGATCTATTTCCAAATTTCTGAGGAAGCTCCAGAATGATTTCCAGAGTGGTTGTACCAGTTTGCAATCCCATTAGCAATGGTGGAGTGTTCCTCTTTCTACATCCTCTCCAACATGTGTTGTCACCTTAGTTTTTGATCTTAGCCATTCTAATTGGTGTAAGGTGGAATCTCAGGGCCGTTTTGATTTGCATTTTTCTGATCACTAAGGAATTTGAACATTTCTTTAGGTGCTTCTTGGCAATTTGATATTCATCTGTTGTGAATTTTTCGTTTAGTTTTATACCTCATTTTTAGATTAGGTTGTTTGGTTTTTTGGTGTTAGCTCCTTGAGTTCTTTATTCTTTTGGATATTAGCCCTGTATGGGATGTGGGGTTAGTGAGGGTTTTTCCCAAAATGTAGGTTGTTGATTTGTCTTATTTATGATTGCCTTTGCCTTATAGAAAGTTTCCAGTTACATGAATTTCCATTTATCAATTCTTGATCTTAGAGCATGAGTCATTAGAGTTCTGTTTAGGAGTTCTGTGTGCCATTGAGTTCAAGGCTTTTTCCATATTTCTCTTTTTTATAGCTAGTATATCTGGTTTTATATTGCATTCTTTGATCCACTTGTACTTGAGTTTTGTGTAAGGTGAGAAATATGGGTGTATTTTCATTTTTCTACATACAGACAGCCAGTGAGACCAACACAATTTATTGAAGATGCTTTCTTTTTTTCTCATTGTATGTTTTTGGCTTTTTTGTCAAAGATCAGGTTTCCATAAGTGTGTGGTTTTATTTCTGGGTCTTTAATTATATTCCATTGATCAACATGTTTGTCCCTGTACCAATAACATGCAGTTTTTATCACTATTGCTCTGTAGTAAACTTAAGGTCAAGAACAGTGATTCCTCCAGCTGTTCTTTTACTAAGTATTGTTTTCTCTAATCTTGGATTTTTGCCTTTCAGATGAATTTGAGAATTGCTCTTGTGATGTAATTGAAGAATTGTGTTGGGATTTTGTATATATAGATTGTCTTTGGTATGATTGCCATTTTTACTATATTAATTCTACCAACCCAAGAACATGGGAGATCTCTCCATTATCTGAGATCTTTGACTTTTTTTTTTGAGACACTTTAATTTGTTGTTATACAGGTCTTTTACTTGTTTGCTTAGAGTTACCCCAAGTTATTTTATAATGTTTGTGTCTATTATGAAGGATTTGTTTCTCTAATTTTTTACTCAGCCTGTTTATCATTTGTATAAAGGAAGGATACTGATTTATTTGTTAATTTTATTAACAAATTAAAAATTGTTAATTTTATTAACAAATAAAAAATTTGTTAATTTTATTAATATTATTTATTTGTTAATTTTATATCCAGCCACTTTGCTGAAGTTGTTTATCAGCTGGAGAAAACAACAAAAAAGAGATCAGGGGCCTGTGTTCCATCATATAGATGATTATGAGCATCCAATTCTGTATGAGACAGCTATATCAGGTTCCCTTAAGTAGGCACTAGCTGTCCTATGCAGTAATGTCTGAGTTTAATGACTGATTATGGGATGGATCCCCCCTGGTGGGGTAGTCTCTGTATGGTCCATCCTTTCATCTTAGCTCTAAACTTTGTCTCTGTAACTCCTTTCATGGATATTTTGTTTCCTATTCAAAGGAGGAATGAAGTATCCATGTGCTGGTTTTCTTTCTTGATTTTCTTGTGTTTTGCAAATTGTATCTTGGGTATTCTAAGTTTCTGGGCTAATATCCATTTATCAGTGAGCGCATATCCAATGACTTCTTTTGTGATTGGGTTATCTCACTAAGGATTATATCCTCCAGATACATCCATTTGCCCAAGAATGGAGAAGTTAGAGATAGAACCCTAGGAGCTGAAGGGGTCTGCAACCCTAGAAGAGGAACAACAATATGAACTAACCAGAACCCCCAGAACATGTGTCTCTAGCTCTACATGTAGCCTAGTCGGCCATCATTGGGTGGAGAGGCCCCTTGGTATTGTAATCTTTATATACCCCAATACAGGGGAATGCCAGGACCAAGAAGTGGGAGTGGGTGGGCAGGGGAACAGGGCGGGGGAAGGGGGAACTTTCGGGATAACATTTGAAATGTAAATTAAGAAAATATCTAATAAAAACTAATTGATAAAAAAGAGAGATCAGGGGAATACAAATTGGCAAAGAAGAAATAAGGTAACACTATTTGCAGATGATATAATAATCTACATAAGCAACACCAAAAATTCTACTGAAAAGATTTTTAGAAATTTCATGTTCAATAGAATTAGAGACATTCAACTCTTGGGTCTGACATCCTTGTAGTTCATGTTTCCAGAAAATGGCAGTTCTTGGAATCACAGCAATTAGAAGACTTCTCCTAGACATCTGAGTAGGAGTTAACTACTAGAAGACCCAGCTCTTGTGTCAACCTTCTTAGAGATAGAGTTTGCACCTCAGGTAGATTCTCTCTATCTTTCTAAAGGATATTAATATTTGTTCAAAATGAAATCCTAAATATATGCAAATACACATTTTAAAGAATGTATTCCAGCTCCATGCAACTTTTCTTTAGCATATTTGTGATTTTTCTGTCCTTTATTATTACCAAGTACTTAGTCCTGAAAGTCAGGATTTCACTATAATAGAAATCTTTACAGATTTTTAGATCAAAAATATTCCCTCCAGATACCAGCTAACATAATTAATCTGAACATCATGCATTTTTCTTTTCAAGACAACAGAAAGAGCTTGCCTTTGAAGTCTCAGTAGAATGGGATATTTGTGATTAAAATATATGGCTTGATTTTGCAAAATGACTGATTTTCATCACATATCATTAGTCAAAATATACAATTAAAACAAAATAAAACTCAGAATCAGCAAAAATGATCCATTTATATAATTTCTTTTCCCCAATCACTGCCCTCTTTAAGATCTGATGGTTCTGCTATCAATTGATCCTTGTTGAAAACACACTTGCAACTTTCTCTAAAATTACACTTGGTTGGAAAGAAAATGTTTGGCAGAGTAGAATGAGTAAGGGGCACAGTCCTCAGTGTGAATCTATGCTTTGGCTTTGAAATATTAAACTGTGTAGTAATAGACTTACCACCTAAAACTGAAATAGTGTGATTGTGTTTTAAACTTCATTAAAACTAGACATCAGATGCTAAGTAGTAAAAATCTCCGTACTAGTAATAGATTCCATATTTTTAGGTTGTTGGCTCATGGGGTCCCATAGACCACACCAAAAATTATCCAGTATAAGTCATACTATTTGTTTCCTTCCACAACTGGACAATAAGATCCTATTGTTGGAGACACATATTGATGTCACGGAATGTAGAGAAATTTAACTTGTACTAAACCAGAGGCTTCATCCCTATCAATTAAGGCGTTCAGAGTGTTGGAAGGTGCTATATAGGCTACTATGCTACTGAAGGAGAAAAGTAATTTTTATTCTCATACAGCTATGAACACTACTATATTAATGTCCCGTTCCCCTGCTTTACCCATTGGCAAAGTGGATTGAATGTTATAGGAGTAAGCAACAACTTTTTATTGGATTTAAGGCCTACTCCATGAGATGGTACCAATATGAAACACAGTCAGTGAGGTCAGGAACCTGAGGATAAATAGGCTATAACCAATAATGGGAAATAGTTACTATTATTCTACTAAATTTTATTCTAAAATACCCTCAACACCATAAAACAGAACCAGAATGTAACTACATCAACATGCCTCCTAATAACATATTGCTATACCAGTATATCTGTTTATCATTTAAGACTCATCAAAGAAAGTTCTTCAGGCAGTAAATGGTAATTAACCTAGAAACTTAGAGCTGGTCAATGTGTAACAGACAAGAGACTTTGGAATGCTCCGCTCTAACTAATATGTCTGTGTTATTTCTTTCTCTTGAGATGATCAAGGATCTAAGATCAAGAACTGATAAATGGGACCTCAGGAAACTGAAAAGTTTCTGTAAGGCAAAGGACACAGTAAATACGACAAATCGGGAACCTACAGATTGGGAAAAAATATCTTCACTAACCCTCCATCTGATAGAGGGCTAATGTCCAAAATATATAGAGAACTCAAGAAGCTAACCTCCCCCAAACCAAACAACCCAATGAAAAAAAAAAATGAAGTATGCAGCTAAACAGAGAACTCAGAACAGAAGAATCTCGAATAGCTGAGAAACACTTAAATGTTCAAAGTCCTTAGTGATCAGAGAAATGCAAATCAAAACAACCCTGAGATTCCACTTTATACCAATCAGAATAGCTAAGACCAAAAACTCAGGTGACAACATATGTTGGCAGGAATTTGGAGAAAGAGGAACACTCCTCCATTGCTGGTGGGATTGCAAACTTGTACAACCACTCTGGAAATCAGTCTGGCAGTTACAGAGAAATTTGGTAACAGATCTACCTAGTGACCTAGCTATAATACTCTTCGGCATATACCCACAGGATATCCCACCATAACACAGGGACATGGGCTCCACTATGTTCAAAGTGAACTTATTTTGTAATAGCCATAAGCTAGAATCAACCTCGTTGTCCCACAAAAGAAGAATGAATACAGAAAATGTGGTTCACTTACACAATGGAATATTACTCAGCTATTAAAATTGAGGACATCATAAATTCTGCAGGCAAATGGATAGGACTAGAAAATATTTTGAATGATGTAACCAAGACCCCAAGGAACATTCATGGTATGTGCTCGCTAATAAATGGGTATTAGCCAAAAATGTACAGAATACCTAGGATATCCTCAGAACTCAAGAAATGCTCAAGTGAGGATGCTTCAATCCCACTTTGGAGAGAGAAGAAAATAATCACAGGATCCAGTGGGAGGGAGGATCTGGGTGGGAGAGGGGAGGGAGAAGAGAAAAGGGTAACATGATCAGGTATTGGGAGAGAGACAAGAGAGAGGTCCTGAGGGCCAGCAGAATTAATGAAAATATGCAACAACAGGGATAGAAGGTGTGGGGGACCCTCTAGAAAGTACCAGAGACCTTAGGTAAAATGCTCAACAGTAGGGAGAGGGAACTTACAGAGTCTACCTCCAGCAGAAAAAAAATCCGGGCATCAAGTAGAGGGATGGGGTTGCCATCCCACAGTTAAAAACTCTGACCCTGAATTGTTCCTGTCTAAAAGAACTGCAGGGGCAAAAATGGAGAAAAACAAAAACAAAAACAAAACAAACAAACAAACAAACAAAAAAACTGATGGAAAGTAGGTCCAGCGACCTGCCAAACTTCGGATACATCTCAAGGGGAGGTTCCATGGCCTGACTCTATTACTGATGCTTTGGTGTGTTTACAGACCAGAGCCTAGCATGGCTGTACTTACATGCAACTATTGGACTGAAGTCTAGTGACGCATGTGGTTGAATTAGAAAAAGGCTGTAAGAAGCTGAGGAAGAAGGTGACCCTGTGGGAAGACTAGCATTATTAACTTACCAGGATCTCAGAAACTGAGCCACCAATCAGGCAGCATACACTAGATGGTCAGAGGACCCTGACACATATACAGTCTGGTCTTGCCTTAGTAGGAGAATATGTGTTTAACCCTGAAAACTTGAGATCCTAGGAAATGGGGAGACCTGGAGGGGTGACCAATGTATTGGAGACAGGGATGAGAAATGGAATGAGGAACTGTTGGAGGGAGTAAAGGGGTCTGTTGCTGAACTGTAAAAAAAAAAAGTAAAAACTACAAAAAAAGAAGAGTTAGTGATCTGTGTGCCATACAGGACAGAAAAGCTGTAACAAGAGGTAGTAGACTATTTTTCAGACACAACAAGTAAGATGAAAACAGGAACTCACAGAGAATATAACTGTGTTCAAAGTCCAAGCCAAAGAAAATCTTAAAAGGAGAAAGAGAGGTAGGCATGAAGTCCAATCCATAGACAAGGAACTACTCACATGCTGCTGGTACAGAGAAAATCAGTTCTTTTTCAGTGAATTAACTTGGTATGAGAACCACACATCAGAGCAGGCCCTGTGATCAGTTGTCACTCAACACAAATTGGACCATGCAATTTTCTCTTCCTTTCTTCCTTTCTTCCTCTTTCTTTCTTTCTTTCTTTCTTTCTTTCTTTCTTTCTTTCTTTCTTTCTTTCTCTCTCTCTTTCTTCCCCCTCCCCTCCCCTCCTCTCCCCTCCCCTCCCCTCCTTTCCCCTCCCTTCCCTTTCCTTCCCTCTCCTTTCTTTCTTTCTTTCTTTCTTTCTTTCTTTCTTTCTTTCTTTCTTGGTATCATAAAATAGGCAGGGATAAGGAGGATGTTTTTGGAGGAATTAAAATGTACATTGAATATGATCAAAGTATATACAATTCTTAAATAATTAATAACAACACTATTAAAATATTTTTTTAAAAATTAAATTAAATACTTAAGTTGTTTTTTGTGTCTGATTTTGGTAGGTATTCAATAAGGATTAGTCCATTTTTCTCTTCCCTAATCAAGCACATATATTTTAAATAATGTAACTGAATCTCTGTCATTATACTAACAATGAGTTATATTGAGAATTTAATACCTTAATATTCTGCTAAGAAATAGCCAAGTGAAATACCATAGAAGATAAAATACCTAACATTTTCTATAATTTAAGCAGTTTAGCCTTACTATTTCATTATTCATATAATGTTTGTATATATATATATATATATATATATATATATATATATATATATATATGATATATTTGTGAATTATCATTTTCAACTTTTGAAATTATTACTTTCAATCTTTTTTCATTGCTGCATAGCTGTTTCCTTTGTGGTTGTTCAATACATCATTTATTGCTTTTGAAAACTTAGCACTTTATCAAATTACAATAATCAGTAATAGTGTTATGAAACACTTGGTTTATAAAATCATATCTAGAAGTGAAATGTCTGATCCAGCATGGGTAATCGCCACCTACAAAAGGTTCTTAATGGCAGTATGTGAAATCACAATGGGATCTGAGACAACTTTTGGCTTTTCTCATAGGAATGATGTTGAAACTGTATTTCAAGAGGCTGGGGAAATGGCTCAGAGGTTAAGATCACTTTTTGATCTTGCAGACAACCTTTGTTTGAGTTATAGAACTGACATGGCAGCATGCAGTCCCTTGCAACTCCACTTCCTGAGGATCAGATGATGCACTCTTAGTATTCCTGCCGGCACCAAGCACATTTAGGTTATTCCTGTAGACATGGAGGCAAGACACATATACACATGAAGATATGAAATTCTATTGAAATGGCTTTCTCTTGCCAGGCCTTAGAGGAACGTTTGAGAGAGTTCAGATCCTCCCACTTCTTGATTCATTATCCCAAGAATGAGTTTGGTTTTTTTTGTTTTTTTGTTTGTTTGTTTGTTTGTTTGTTTGTTTGTTTTCAGGGCCAAATCCATAAGCATGAACAGTTTTAATTTTTTTTCCAATATTTATTAGATAACTTCTTCATTTACATTTCAAGTGTTATCCAGAAAGTTCCCTATACCCTCCCCCTCCCGGCCCTGCTCCCCTACCCTCCCGCTCCCACATCTTGGCCCTGGTGTTCCCCTGTACTGGGGCATATAAAGTCTGCATGACCAAGGGGCCTCTCTTTCCAATAATGGCCAACTAGGCCATCCTCTTCTATATATGCGGCTAGAGACATGAGCTCAGGGGGTACTAGTTAGTTCATGTTATTCTTCCACCTATAGGGTTGAAGACCCCTTCAGCTCCTTGGGTACTTTCTCTAGCTCCTTCTTTGGGAACCCTGTGTTCCATCTAATATCTGATTGTGAGCTTCCACCTCCATGTTTGCCAGGCATTGGTATAGTCTCCCACGAGACAGCTCTATCCAGGCCCTTTCAGCACTATCTTGCTGGCGTATGCTATAGTGTCTATGATTGGTGGCTGATTGTGAGAAGCATGGAGGCACAAAGAGGGAAAGAAGGAGCAGAGGTTTGGAATTGGGCAATGTAGATAACATAAATTTAAGAAAATGTGGAAATGAAACCCCTTGTTTTGCATAATGAATATATATGATTAAACATAAATGCTTTCTTTTAGACTAGCAAAAAATAACAGTATTTACAGACATGATCAAGAATGCTCACCTAGAAACATAAATTTTGAGGAGATTTCTAAGCAGATGGCTTACCAGAATAGAAAGAATCCCTTCGTCTGCAAATTAATTATGCATCCCATTTGGGTTAGTGTTAATACCTACACTTTCATTTCAAAAGTTTGGCGTCTTTTCAATGATAGGTTTTTATACAGAGTTTCAACTCATACGAAGCAGAGCATTTTCCTCTAAAAAGATGAATTACCCACTTAGTTTACTCATTTCTTTTCCTGGCTGTGGAGTGGCTGTGTTCACCCCTGTTAAGATGTCTTTGACTTATCTCTGTTGATTTATGTCACATTCTTTCCCCATCTCTGCAAAGCCCTCTCGCCTTCCAGCCTTTCTAATTCATTTGAAGCTATGAAGGTCTGATGCAGGTGAATTGGCCTCCCTGAAGATAGGAGTCTGACATAGATTTTAGAAACTTTGCTATAAAGGTGTATATCAGAAGAGGAGTTGTTAAAAGGACTAGGTGCCTAGAGCATCTCATTTCATGTTACCTGGAGAAGGAAAATTTGTCAGCAGCTATCATACTGATAGGTGAAAATACACTGCCTAGCACATTCACCCACAATACATTATGGATGCCACTTCAATGAATAATTTAGGTCATATCCCACAGAGTTCATATTATTAGTATTCAATTGAGTAACATGATAATAAATTCAGAAATATTCACTCTGAATATTTAAAAACACAAGAATTTTATGGCATATCCTTTCAAAGTGAGATAGTGTGTGTTTCAGTGAAATAAGAAGCCACAGAACATAAGGAGAATATTCAAATGCACTGTGTCCATTTTGCAATTTAAGAACTGAAGACCTGGGACCTTGAGATGTTATTAACACAGTTCTACAAGTGGGATAATAGAAATCAATAGCATTGTAGACTCTTCCTGGATTCTGCAACAGTAAGATATTAATCTAGTCTGTTGGAAATGGGAAAAAACATAAATCTTAAGGTTTGTGTAACAATTCCTACCAAGGTTCACATACCAAGTGTCATGAATATGACTGCTCATTTAAGATGGGAAATGACATTGGCTCCTTAAATCTCCAAAATGCTTTAAAAATAAAATTGACTAGAGGTTGGCAATAAAAGGGTAGTTCAGCAATGGTGGGTTATGGTTTGTTCATGTTCAGGACCCGAGGTGTCTATAAACTCATGTGGGCTTACAGTAGTGGATATTAGTAAGTATCTTATCTTTGCTCACGTTCTCTTCTACCTAATTTTCAAGCATGTTGAAAATTGCTACAAAAAATTCAAAGCTGAAAAAATTTAAGGAAGACAGACTTTCATGGCAATTAAAAACAACTCCTAATATTGAAAACTAAGTGAGAGACCAAGGTAATTACCAAATATCTTTATTTTAGTACTTTCAAAGAGTAAACTATGACTGATGTCCATCAATGTGAGATACATTTCAAATGTGAGCCTGGGAGAAGTTCTCTGAAGTCAAAGTCTAGGGAAAGAATGGAGTGGTAACAGAAAGAAGCATTTAGAGGTGAATGCTATACTATAAAAAGTATACTATACTAATGTCAGAAAATGCCATGATAAAATCCATCATTTTGACCGATCAATATACACCAAACCTTTTTTTCCTCTAGCCACGATTTTTAAGATTTTAATAGATGGAGCTTTGTTAGATAAGGTCTGCAGCTATTTATTTTTTATTAATTAATTAATTAATTATTTATTGACACTCCATATTTTATTCTCCCTCCTCCCCATCCAGCTGTATCCATGTGAATGTCACCTCCTCCCTCCACCATCCTCTGACATCTAAACTCCCTGGGGCCTCCAGTCTCTTGAGGTTTAGGTGCATCATCTCTGAATGAACACAGACTCAGAAGTCCTCTACTGTATGTGTGTTGGGGGCCTCATATCAGCTGGGTTATGCTGTCTGTTTGGCAGTCTAGTGTTTGAGAAATCTCGGGGTTCCACATTAATTGAGACTGATGGTCCTCCTACAAGATTACCCTTCTCTTCAGCTTCTTTCAGCCTTTCCTAATTCAACACCAGGGGTTAGCTGCTTCTGTCCATTGGTTGGGTGCAAATATCTGCATCTTATTATTTCAGCTGCTTGTTGACTCTTTTGGAGTATGGTCAAGCTTGGTCCCTTTTTTGTGAGAATTCCATAGCCTCAGTAATAGTGTCAGGTCCTTTGAGCTGGATCCTACTTTGGCCTGTCTCTAGACCTTTTTTCCCTCAGGCTCCTCTCCATTTCCATCCCTGTAATTCTTTCAGACAGGAACAATTATTGGGTCAGAGATGGGACTGTGAGATGGCACTCCTCTCCCTCATTTGATCTCCTGTCTTTCTGCTGGAGATGAGCTCTTTAAGTTCCCTCTCCCTACTATCAAGCATTTCATCGAAGGTCCCTCCCTTTGAGTCCTGAGATTCTCTCACTTCCCAGGTATCTGGTGCATTCTGGAGGGTGCCCTCAACCTCCTATCTTCTGAGGTTGCATGTTTCCATTCTTTCTGCTGGCCCTGAAGGCTTCAGTCCTTTCCCTCAACCTATACCAGATCAGGTTCCTCACTCTCCCATCCCAATCCCTTCTCCCCATCCACTTTCCCTCCCAGCTCCCTCCCTCCCCTCTCCCCACTTTAAAAAGTATTGTTGGAAGAAATATTTTAATTGATCTGAGAGCTATCATTATTTTTTAGCCAAAACTAAAAATATTGGGAACATAGTCATCTTTAAAAGATCTTACAGTACCATAAATAAAGCTATCTGCATAGTGAAGACATAACAGAGAATTAGTGGATACATTATACATGCATGTATAACATGAATTCTATATAAAGAATATACATATGCCCATATAAACAATTCAACTATTAGCCTGGTAGTATATGATAAAATACTGAGATGTTGAATACTGACTATGAAATAAAGGCACTTTATAAAATTTGTGGTCACACGCAAAGGTTTAAGACATAGCACATCAGAACTTCCATGATATTAAGTCATAAACTCAAAGTTAAGGAACCTGAAGTTACCAGTTCCCCTGGTGTGTTTTACGATCGCTTACTGAAGGTTTTTTACTTACATTTGCAAAGGTGAGACCCAAGCAAGAAAGAGTTTAAAAATAGGAGACTAAAAGGAACCAAATAAATTTTATAAATGAATATATTTTATTAAATGATATCTGCTAAATCACAATGGTCATCTACCTGATCCCCTCTGTCTCAGAGATACCGGGTGGCTTGCCCAGTATCACTGAAAAAGACCAAGTGTGAGATCAGAACCTCGATCTTCTGGCAGCAATTCTTCACTAATTAATTCAGTTAAAGTTCTATTTTTATCTCCTCCCTTCATAATTGAAAAAGGCAATTTGACACTAGGCTCAGATTTTTACTTTAGTCAAGTCTCCTGTGCACTTCGATGCTATGATATGTCTCCCTCCTCTGAAGCTCCCGAGATTCCTGCCTAGAGGTTACTTATTCTTATAGCACCAGTATTCATACAATAAACTCTTTGTGTGTGACATTTCTAACTGATTGGTTTTTTTTATTCATTCATTTAGTGTCCATTCATTCAACCATTCAACAAAGACTGGTTTGATATCTTCTATGCATTCTGCTCTGTTGTACTGGTAAGTAAGATCTTTTTGAATGAATGATATTAGCTAAAATAACTGTTATGCAAATACCTAGAGAAGCAATTCTCAACCTTTACATGGGTTGCCTAAAATCATCAGAAAGCACAGACATTGGGCTTTCCCCTAGACCTTCACTGTGTAGGTATTTCTCTAAACACGTTCATCAGACAGGCTGATCTGAAAGCATACAGCTTAGATACCTTCCTGCTCACCAAGTCCCCTGTGGCACTCCCAGTTGCCCTGAGTGTACTGCTATCCCCAAGATTTACATTTTACAGGCACCTCTCCACCTACCTTCATCATACCTGCATATCTAAAACCTACAGGTTAGATCTCTGCCCTGCACTCATTACCCTGCCTTCTCAAGCCCTCTGGAGAATGCCTAGCTGCACAGAGTAACTTATTCTACCCTGGAGCTTCTGTACCCACATATCTCTGCCTGCCTCCTCCACCCCCATCTCCTACCCTTTCTGTCCTAAGAGCACACCCAATTATTGGGAGAGTTGCACTGCACTCTAAGTTCCATTGTCCAACCCAAGGTTAGCCACCAGAGGCCTGCCACACCAGAAGCCTCAAGGTTAGGTCCCCTCCCAATAACTGCTACATCAGAAATATCCAGGCACAATCAGAACCTAAAGAGCAGCTTAAGAACACAATCAACAAAATCTAGTGCAAGATGACACCTCCAGAGCACAGATATCCTATGAAAGTAAGCCCTGGATAGCTCTACACAACTGAAGCACACACACACACACACACACACACACACACAATCATAAATACAATCTTATAAAGTTTATAGGGGTCTTTCAAAGGGAAATCATTAAATTCCTTAAAGAAATACAGAAAAATACAGTTAAACAGGTGAAGGAAATGAATAAAACTGTTCAAGACCTGAAAAGGCAAAAAGAAGCAATAAAGAAATTACAAACTAAGGGAATCCTGGAGATGAAAACCTAGGAACGAGAACATGAACAACAGACACAAACATAGTGACAAGAAAATAAGAGGTGGAAGAGAGAACCTCAGATGTAGAAGATACCACAGAATAAATTGATATATCATGCAAAGAAAATATTAAATCTAAAAAAAATCATGACACAAAACATGCAGGAACCCTGAGATACCATGAAAAGACCTAACCGAAGTAGGATGAAGTATTCACTGCCGAGGATTAGAAAATATTTTCAACAAAATCATAGAAGAAAACTTTCGTTAAAGAGTTACTTATAAACATACAAGAAGTTTCTGGGCTAATATCCACTTATCAGTGAGGACATCTTATATGAGTTCTTTTGTGATTGGGTTACCTCACTCAGGATGATACCCTCCAGATCCATCCATTTGCCTAAGAATTTCATAAATTCATTGTTTTTAATAGCTGAGTAAGACTCCATTGTAAAATGTACCACATTTTCTGTATCCATTCCTCTGTTGAGGGACATATGGGCTCTTTCCAGCTTCTGGCTATTATAAATAAGGCTGCTATGAACATAGTGGAGCATGTGTCCTTATTACCAGTTGGAACATCTTCTGGATATATGCCTAGGAGAGGTATTGAGGGATCTTCCTGTAGTACTAGGCTCAATTTTTTGAGGAACCTCCAGACTGATTTCCAGAATGATTGTACCAGCTTGCAATCCCACCAACAATGGAGGAGTGTTCCTCTTTCTCCACATCCTCTCCAGCATATGCTGTCACCTGAATTTTTGATCTTAGCCATTCTGACTGGTGTGAAGTGGAATCTCAGGGTTGTTTTGATTTGCATTTCCCTGATGATTAAGTATGTTGAACATTTTTTTTCAGATGCTTCTCAGCCTTTCGGTATTCCTCAGTTGAGAATTCTTGGTTTAGTTCTGTGCCCCATTTTTTAATAGGGTTATTTGATTTTCTGTTGTCCACCTTCTTGAGTTCTTTATATATATTGGATATTAGTCCCATATCTGATTTAGGATTGGTAAAGATCCTTTCCCAATCGGTTGGTGGCCTTTTTGTCTTATTGACAATATCTTTTGCCTTACAGAAGCTTTGCAACTTTATGAGGTCCCATTTTTCAATTCTTGATCTTACAGCACAAGCCATTGCTGTTCTGTTCAGGAATTTTTCCCCAGTGCGCATATCTTCGAGGCTTTTCCCCACTTTCTCCTCTATAAGTTTCAGTGTCTCTGGTTTTATGTGGAGTTCCTTGAACCACTTAGACTTGACCTTAGTACAAGGAGATAAGAATGGATCAATTCCTATTCGTCTACATGACAACCACCAGTTGTGCCAACACCATTTGTTGAAGATGCTGCTTAGATTACCCAAGATACAAATTGCAAAAGAGATGAAACTCAAGAAGAATGAAGACCAAAGTGTGGACATTTTGCCTCTTCTTAGAATTAGGAACAAAGCACACATGTAAGGAGTTACAGAGATCAAGTGTTGAGCTGAGACAAAAGGATGGACCAACCATTGACTGCTGCAGCCTGGGATCCATCCCAATATCAGCCACCAAACACAGACCCTATTGCATATGCCAGCAAGATTTTGCCGAAAGGGCCCTGATATAGCTGTCTCGTGTGAGGCTATGCCAGTGCCTGGCAAACCCAGAAGTGGATGCTCACAGTCAGCTATTAGATGGAACACAGGGTTCCCAATGGAGGAGCTAGAGAAAGTACCCAAAATGATGAAGGGATCTGGAACCCTATACGTGGAAGAACAATATGCACTAACTAGTACCTCCAGAGCTCATGTCTTTATCTGCATATGCAGCAGAAGATGACCTAGTTGGCTATCACTGGGAAAAGAGGCCCCTTGTTCTTGCAAATTTTATATGCCTCAGTACAGGGGAATGCCAGAGCCAAGAAGTGAGAGTGAGTGGGTAAGGGAGCAGTGTTGGGGGTGGGGGAGGGTATAGGGGACTTTCGGGATAGCATTTGAAATGTAAATGAAAATATCTAATAAAAATTGCAGAAAAAAGACACTAAGACTAAGGTCTTAAATAAAAATTAAGTATATTTTCTTCTTTAAAATAAAAAAAAAATACAAGCTTAAAGAACACCAATTACATGGAATCAGAAAAGAAAATCCCCCCATACATAATAATCAAAACACTAAATCTATAGAAGAAACAAAAATAATAAACGCTCCAAGGGGAAAGGCCAGGTAGCATACAAAGGCAGTCTTATCAGAATTGTGCCTGACTTCTCAACAGAGACTCTAAGAGCTAGAAGAGCCTGAAAACCCAGATGCCAACCTATCCTACTTTATACAGCAATACTCTCAGTAACCATAGACAGAAAANAAAAAAAAAAAAAAAAAAAAAAACAAAAAAAACAACGTATTTCAAGACAAAAACCAGTTTAAAATTGTCAATTTTAGAGAATTTTATGTGAGGTACTGAGAAGAGAAGAAGGTATATTGTATCTACAAATCAGCAATACAGAAAATATTAGAAGGAAAACTCTAACCCAAAAAGGAAAAATATACCCAAGAAAAGAAACGAAATTAATAATTCCATACAGGCAAAAACAAAACAAGGGAAACAACACACACACACACACACACACACACACACACACACACACACACATTAATCCCACAAACATCAACATAACAGTTGTCATCAACACTGGTCATTAACATATATCAACATCAATGGACTCAATTCCCCCAATTGAAAAAAACACAGGCTAACAAACTGGATGTGGATACATGATCCAGATTTTGGCTGTATACAATATACACACCTCAGCAAAAAACATATATATTACCTCAGAGTTATGGGCTAAAAAAAAATATCTTTTCAAGCAAATGCTCCCAAGAAGCAAGCTGGAGTACCCATTCTAATATCTAATAAAATAGCCTTTCAACAAAAATTAATAAAAAGAGATGGGGAAGGACATTTCATACTCCTCAAAGGAAAATATATATGAAGCCGATGTCTCAATTTAGAACATCTATGCTCCAAATGTAAGGCACTCACATTTGTTTTATGTTTTGCTTTTTTTTAAAGTGTTGCTTTCTTCAAATACTTCTTTTTTAAAAAAAAAATATTATTGCACTTCATATTCCATTTCCTCCCATGCACACGTCGACTGCTCCACATTCCACACCTCCTTCCCTCCCCACCCTGTCTCCATGTGGATGTCCCCATCCCCACCCCACCTGACCTCTAAACTCCCTGGGGCCTCCAGTCTCTTGTGTTTTAGGTACATAATTTCTGAATGAACACGGACCCAGCGGTCCTCTACTCTGTGTGTGTTCGGGGCCTCCCATTAACTGGTGTGTGCTACCTGTTAGGTGGTTCAGTGTTTAGAAAATCTTGGGGACAAGATTAATTGAGACTGATGGTCCTCCTACAAAATCACCCTTCTTCTCAGCTTCTTTAATCCTTCCCTAATTCAACCACAGGGGTCAGCTGCTTCTGTCCATTGGTTGGGTGCTAAAATCTGCATCTGATTCTTTCAGCTGCTTGTTGGATCTTTCAGAGGGCAGCCATGATAGATTGGAAAAACACTCGTAAGGTATCGAAGTCATTACCACAGTACGAAACCCTGGAGAGGAACTCAACCTAGGGTGAAACTCGGACAGAAACGTGATAGAAAAGGAGTCCGAGGAGAGGTACAGGTAGGGACATTAAGAAAGTCTGTCCTTTTTAATACCCAGTCTCTACACTGACACCCTACCGTTGGGATAGGGAATGAAGGTGCCCTCTCTTCCTGCTGGAGGTGGGCTCTAGATAAGTTCCCTCTCCCTACTGTCAGGAATTTTATCTAAGGTCCCTCCCTTGAATCCTGGGATTCTCTCACCTCCCATGCCTCTGATGCATTCTGAGAGGTCTCCCCAACCTCCTATCTTCTGAAATTGTTTCCATTCTTTCTGCTGGCACTCAGGGCTTCAGTCCTTTTTCCTCACCTAATACTAGAGCAGGCTCCCTCAGTGGAGGGGGCACACATATTTGTAAAAGAAATCTTAATAAACCTTAAGCTGCCCATTGAACCCACACACATTAATAGTGGCAGATTTTGCATCCCACTCTCCCCAACTGACAGATCATCCAGAAAAATATTTAAAAGAAAAATAATGAATCTAACCAATGCTATAAATCAAATTGACTTAACAGATATCTATGGAACATTACACCCTAACAAAAAAGAATATACCTTCTTCACATTATCTCACAGAACCTTCTATAAAATTGACCACATATTCAGTCACAAAGCAAGCCCCAATGGATACAGGAAAATTGGCATTTCTTGTATCTTTCAGACAATCATGTTAAGGCAGGAGAAAACCTTTGTACTCATTGAAACTAAACAACTCTCAATAATCTCTGGCTCAGAGAAGAAATAAAGAAATAAATTAATGACTTTCTAGAAAACAATGAAAATGAAGGCATAACATACCCAAACTTATGGTACACAGTGAAAGCAGTGTTGAAAGGAAAGTTCATAGCACTAAGTGCCTCAAGAAAGAAATCAGATAGGTTTTCATACCAACAATTTAATTTAGATTGAGAGAGAGAGAGAGAAAGAGAGAGAGAGAGGCAAATAGACCCAAGAGAAGTAGATGGCAGAAAATAATCAAAATCAGAGCTTAAATCAATCAACTGGAAACAAGGAAAACAAAACAAAAAAGCAATGAAACCAAGAGCTAGTTCTTTGAGAAAATCAACAAGATAGACAAACACTTAACCAAACTAACTAAAAGATAGAGAGACAGTATCCAAATAAAATCAGAAATGAAAAGAGAGACATAATGAAGAGATTCAAAGAATCATTAGATCTTACTTCAAAAGCCTGTTCTCAACAAAACTGGAAAATCTAAATAAAATGGGTGATTTTCTTACCACTTTCCAAACTTAAGTCAATATCAGGTAAACTTTCTAAACAGCCCTATAACCCTTAAGGAAATAGAATTAGTCATTAAAATTCTCTCAACCAAAAAGAAAAATCCCAGGGCCAGATGGTTTTAGCACAGAATTCTACTAAATGTTCAAAGAAGAGCTAATACCAATACCCTGAAACAATTCCAAAACCAGAAACAGAAGGAAATTGCCAAACTTATTTATGGGGCCACATTCACCTTAGTACTGAAATCACACAAAAACTCAACAAAAAATACAATTTCAGACCAGTTTCCCTTATGAACATTTATGCACACTCAATAAAATATCTTAAACTGAATCCAAGATCATAACAAAATCATCATCCATCATGATCAAGTAGGCTTCATCACAGGGATACAACTTTGGTTCAATATATAAAAATCTATCAGTGTAATTCACCCTATAAACAAACCAAAAGAAAAATTTCATGATCATCTTATTAGATGCTAGAACAAGCCTTTGACAAAATCCAACATCCCTTCATCTTAAAAGTCTTTGGAGAGATCCAGAATACAAGTAACATACCTAAACAAGTATAGCAAGTAAGTAGCCAATGCCAAATTAAATGGAAAGAAAGCAATTCCACTAAAATCAGGGACAAGAAAAGACGGTTCATTCTCTCCTTATCTATTTAATATAGTACTTGAAATTTTAGCTATAGCAATAAGACAACTAAAGGAGATACAAAGGATACAAATGAGAAAGAAAGAAGTCAAAGTATCAACATTAATGGTTATATGATAGTGTATATAAGTGACCCCTGGATATAAAGTAAATAACAAAGATCAGTAGCTCTCCTTTATATAAATGATAAACTGGCTGAGAAAGAAATTAGGGAACAACATACTTTACTGTAGCCACAAATGATATAATATATATTGGTGTAACACTGACCAAGCAAGTGAAAGACCTGTATGACAAGAACCTGAAGCATCTGAAGAAAGAAATTGAGGGATATATCAGAAGATGGAAAACTCTCCTATGCTCATGGATCCTTAAATTCACATAGTAAAAAATGGCCATCTTACCAAAAGAAATCCAGACTCAATACAATTCCCAAAAAAACTCCAGCACAATTTTCATAGACCTTGTGATAGCAATTCTAAACTTCATATATAAAAACAAACAAAAAAAATCTCAGAATAGCTAAAACCATCCAGGATATAAAGAACGTCTGGAGGTATCAGCATCCCTGACCTCAAGCTGTGCTTTAGAGTAATAGTAATAAAAACTTTATGGTATTGGTAAGATAATAGACAGGTTGATTGGTGCAATAGAATCAAAGATCCAAAAATAAACTCATACATCTATGAACACACTATATAATTTTTTTTTTACAAAGAAGGCAAAGCTATACATTAGAAAGTAAAAAAGCATGTTCAACTAATAGTGTTGGTCTTTCAGAGTGTTTGTATGTAGAAGAATGAAAATAGATCCATATTTATCACCCTGCACAAAACTCAAGTCCAAGTGGATCAAAAGAAAACATAAAACCAGATCCACTAAATCTAATAGAACAGAAAGTGGAGGGTAGCCTTGAACTCATTGGTACAAGAGACAACTTCTTGAACAGAATTCCAATAGCTCAAATTCTAAAATCAAAAATTGATAAGTGTAATCTCATGAAAATAAAAATCTTCTGCAAAGTAAAAGAAACTATTAATAGGACAAAATGGTGGCCTATGGATTGAAAAGGGATCTTCATGAACCCTATATCCAACAGAGAGCTAATATCCAAAATCTGTAAAGAATGCAAGAAATTAGACAGCAACCACCAAAATAACCCATTTTAAAATTGGGAACAGGGTTAAACAGAATTCTCAACAGAGGAATCTTGAATGGCTGAGAAGCATTTATAGAAATGTTCAACATCCTTTGTCATCAGGAAGATGTAAATAAAAATAAACTGAGATTGTGTCCTATACAAATCAGAATTGCTAAGATAAAAAACTCACATGATAACAATTGATGGACAGGATGTGGACCAAGGGGAACACTCCTCCATTTCTGGTGAAGTGCAAACTCAGGCAACCACTTTGGAAATAAGTTTGGCAGTTTCTCAGAAAACTGGGAACAGTTCTACTCTAGTACCCAGCTATAGCACTGCTGGGCATAAATTCTAAATATACCACATAATACTACGGGGACAAAGCTATATTCACAGCAGCTTTATTCATAATAACCAGAAGCTGGAAATAACTTAGACGTTCCTCAACTGAAGAATGGATAAAGAAAGTGTAGTACATCTGCACATTGGAATCCTATACAGCTATTGAAAATGAAGATATCATGAATTTTGCAGGCAAATGGATGAAACTTAAGACTATCCTCCTGATTGAGGTTACCCAAAGCCAGAAAAACACATATGTAAGTACTTACTGACAAGTGGACATGAGATATAAAGTGCAAGCCAAGAATGCTACAATCCACAGACCCAGGGAAAATGGGGAATAGGGAGGTCCCAAGGCAATATGTGTGAATCTCACTCAGAAAGGGCAACTAAAGAATCATCTGAAATGAATGAAGAGAGGGGGTGAGGAGGTAGAACAGGAACAGGGATGGGGACCAGGTGTGGGAGAGAAGGGGGAAGAATAGAGCTGGGATTGAGAATAGAAATTTGCAGGGGCATCTCTCATTACTAGCTGGATGCCTGGGACAGGGGATGATATGGGGTGACCCTAGCTGATATGGGCAGGCGATATGGAGACTGAAGTGGCAATGTCCTGGATCCAAGCAGGACTTACAGAGGAGGGAAGCAGACATCAATTCACCCACAAACACTTCAACCCAAATATTGTCTTGCCTGCAAGATGTACAGTGATAAGGATGGAGTAGAGACTGAGGGAACAGCCAACCAATGACTGTACAACTTGAGACCCATCCCTTGTGAGACTCAACCCCTGACACTGTTAGTGATATTCTCCTATGCTTGCAGAGAGGAACCTAGAATAACTGTCTCCTGGGAGGTTTCATCTAATCATCTTCCTTCCTTCCTTCCTTCCTTCCTTTCTTTCTTTCTTTCTTTCTTTCTTTCTTTCTTTCTTTCTTTCTTTCTTTCTTTCTTTCATGATATATTATGTAGATATAGATATTGATATACATATAGTAGACAAATTAGTACATAAATTATCTATATAAAGATGAAAGATAAATTACTGACAGATTGATAGATACATAGATAATAGTGTTTGTGTGTTACAAACACTTTCCTATATTTAATATAACCAAACACATAAATCTAACTTTTGTGGTGCAGAATTAGTTTTGAAAGTTAACATTTACATGTCTACCAAAGGCTGCTTTCCACTTTCCTCTATATATTTACTTTTCCAAATATAAAGTTGTTTCCTTTGAACTTAAGAAGAATTCACATGCAGCAGAGATAAAAATATAAATAAAAATTCTTTAACATTAACATCAAATACATGTAAAAATTCTTCAAAATATAATTAAGGAAGTCAACATGACAGGCTAAAATGATAGAAGGAGATTTGAATGGACAAAAATGAATACTTGCAATTCTTTATTTCTATATTTATTTAAAATACAACTGAGAAGCACCTTAAAAATGTTTGAAATCTTTAATCATCAGAGAAATGCAAATCAAAACAACCCTGAGATTCCACCTTACACCAGTCAGAATGGCTAAGATCAAATATTCAGGTGACAGCAGATGCTGGCGAGGATGTGGAGAAAGAGGAACACTCCTTCATTGCTGGTGGAATTGCAAGCTGGTACAACCACTCTGGAAATCAGTCTGGTGGTTTCTCAGAAAACTGGACATAGTACTACCGAAAGATCCAGCAATACCTCTACTGGGCATATACCCAGAAGATATTCCAACTGGTAACAAGGACACATGCTCCACTATGTTCACAGCAGCCTTATTTATAATGGCCAGAAGCTGGAAAGAACCCAGATGTCCCTCAACAGAGGAATGGATACAGAAAATGTGGTACATTTACACAATGGAGTATTACTCAGCTTTTAAAAACAATGAATTTATAAAATTTTTGAGCAAATGGATGTATTGGGAGGATATCATCCTGAGTGAGGTAACCCAATCACAAAAGAAGTCACTTAATATGCACTCACTGATAAGCGGATATTAGTCCAGAAACCTAGAATACCCAAGATACAATTTCTAAAACACAAGAAAATCAAAAAAGACCAATGCATGGATACTTCATTCCTCCCTATAATAGGGATTAAAATATACATGGAAGGAGGTGCAGAGACAAAGTTTAGAGCTAAAGTGAAAGTATGGACCATCCAGGGAGTGCCCCACCAGGGTGGTCCATCACATGATCAGCCACCAAATGCAGACACTACTGCATATGTCAGCAGGATATTGCTGAAAGGACCCTGATATAGCTGTCTCCTGTGAGGCTTTGACAGTCCCTGACAAATATAGAAGTGGATGCTCACAATCATCTATAGGGCAGAACACAGGGTCCCCAATGTAGGAGCTAGAGAGAGTACCCAAGAGCTGTAGGGGTCTGCAACCCTATGGTTGGAACAACAATATGAACTAATCAGAACCCCTAGAGCTCATGTATCTAGCTGCATATGTATTAGAAGATGGCCTAGTTGGCCATTATTGGGAGGAAAGGCCCTTGGTCTAACAATGTTTATATGTCCCAGTGCAGGGAAATGCCAGGGCCAAGTAGTGGGAGTGGGTGGTTACGGGAGCAGGGCAGGGGGAGGGTATAGGGGACTTAAGGGATAACACTTGAAATGTAAATGAAGAAATTCTCAAATAAATAAATAAATAAATAAATAAATAAATAAATAAATAAATAAGTAAAAAAACACAACTAGTTTTGAGTATCTTTAAATATAAATCAGAAACTCACAAGTTAATTCTATATTATATACAAATGCACTTACATTAAGAAATATTTTAAAAGAAATTTGTTGAAACGTTGCAATAAGTATCATTTACATATTCATTATCTTTTAAAAGTTGCCAATACAGGGGAAAGCCAGGGCCAAGAAGTGGGAGTGGGTGGACAGGGGAGCAGGGAGGGGGAAGGGAGGAGGGGACTTTCGGAATAGCATTTGAAATGTAAATTAAGAAAATATCTAATAAAAAGATTGGAAATAAAAAGAAAGTGTCCCAGATAGAAAAGAAAAAAAAAGTTGCCAACACAATATTCAGCTTCTTGACAAAACCTTCTTAAAGACTGCTTTAAAGAGGCTCTTCAAATATAGAGACACAGAGCCATATATTATATAAAAGTGAGAGATCTTAGAATACTCAGTCCTAAATGGGATGTAACCATCAATGCATCCTTAAGACATAGAGATCCCTGCAGAAGAGGCAGCAGAAGCAATGTTAACACCAATGTAGATGGAGGACACCAAGACACAAGGCCATCAGGATCAATAGCATCTATGCATATATGAACTCACAGAGGCTGAGGCAGCATGCACAGGGCCTGCCTAGATCTGCACTAGATGGTTTACTATAGTGGAAATTAGAAGTAGACTCATGCCCCTCTTCTCTAACCCAGAAGCAATGGCCTATTTATAACCACTAATTTCCTCTGAAAGAGTCTTAATAGGGAAGTAGACTACTCTTAAAAGTAAGTTGCCTGTTCATCAGTTAATGGCCAACACAAAACAAACCCTATGGCATCTTTAGAGGTTTCTTATCTCACAATTTTGTGTTAAGAGCTTTTATTTTATTTTTAAAAATAACATCATTTTTTATTTTTATTTCATTTTACTTGTAGTTTTCTTCTTACAGGTTATTTGCATACACATAATGGCTTCCTGTTATCTTTATGGCTTCTTGAGTGGGAGGAAAAAGTAGGTCTCTGATTCTTGTGTCTATCTTGGACTAACTTTCTTCTTTTAAGTTTTGTTCAATTATGATATGTTAGTTTTTGTTATATCACATCATATGAAGAGACATGTTATATCATTATCCCTTAGAAGCATGTTTCTTTCTAAGGAGATAGAAAGGGGGTGGATTCAGAGATCAGTGGAGGTGGAATGGAACTGGGAGGAATAGAAGGAAGAGATACTAATCAAGATATATCATGTGAGAAAAAATATTTTCAATAAAAGGAATATATATATATAATAAAATATATAAATATGTTTCTTATATTGATATACATTTATTTTTAAAGTTCTTTATATTAAATACCACATTTGTGAACTGAAACCACAAATATGGATTATTAAGATGAAAGATGGTCTGTTATTCCTTTGCAGAGAGAGCAAAAGCCTTGGGAATGCCAATAAATGATGGAATGCCAATCAATGATGGACATTACAAGTATCATCAGAGTAACACACTTCTCGTCAGCGTCAGTGTCATAGTAAACAAACCCCACTGGTGAATGAGGAGTGTGTTTCCCAGTCATTCCTATGCAGAAAATCCATCAGAAGTCAGAAGTTGGGCAGCTTGTGGCTAGACTATTGACTGTTTCTCTACAGTGTTGATTTCACACTCTGAGAATTCAACCACAGTCATCATACCCACTATAAAATCAATACTATCTAACCCTTGTCTAAAGTGTACACACATACACACACAGGCACATGCATGGAAAAAAAAGTACACATTTTTATATGTGTATGTATGTATGTATGTATGTATGTATGTATGTATGTATGTACATGTGTATACATGTATATGTGTATATATGTATTTGTGTACATATATGTACACATTTATGTACATATGTATATATGTGTGTTTGTGTCTATATATGTATACATGTGTATAAAATACATATGCAAATATAAATGTATGTATATTATAATACACACATATATGTATAAATATATATGAATTATAAATCTTAATTAAGAATACTTTATTTTCCTCACAGTGGTCATTTTAAATCTTGAAGTCTTTTCTGAGAAATAAAACTGTTCTTTTTCAGATACATTTGATCATGTATTTTGGAGGTGTCTTTTTCAGTTGCATATTTATCCAACTATACTATCTCAGTAATAAAGAGTAAAGTAGAGCACTTTGATGTGTAATTTCCATATCTCTTCTCCATGAGTTTCCATATTGAATGTTTAGACTAATATCTTGTTACCTACCACAGTGAACTTTGCTCAGATATTCCCATGTCTACTGGTGTACTGTGTATTTTATTTGAACCTTATCATGAAATATTTAAATGAATATATGTATGTTTTATGCTAAGTAATTTCCTTTTAATTCAGCATTTTCTTTAAAATTTGCAAGCCTCATTAGTAAAGCTATCTGATCATACAATTCTTCTTTTGCCCATTTATTATTTAAAATATTCAAGAATGTAATTTGTGTGCTTCGTTAGTGTTCAAAACTGCTTTGTTGTCTAAGAAATTCCTCAGAAGAAACTGAAAAAAAGTTAGAAAGAATGGATCTTACATAATTTTTCCTTGATTTTAACCTTATGAACATAACTGTGTCAATACCCAAACACAATAAAGGATTTTAAACTGTTCATCATCCAACCAGATCCAGAGATTTAATTGCCACTCCAGAATGATGACAATTATGAAGAAAAAACACTAAATATGAAACTACCCCTAAAAGTTAAAGTAAAAATGGCTAAATAGAAAATATAATAGTATATTTCTCCTGAAGTATAAATAAAACAATTTTTAATTAATAAAATTAAAATTTTATAATAGTCTAAAGAAATACAAGGAGAAAAATGCAAACTGAGTAGCATTTTAGTAAGTCATATGTATAAACTCTATAATCCATCAGTGCTTGCATGACTAAATATTCATAAAGCTAATAAACTATCACTCATGGAAAGATAGAAATTTACTCTCCAGGAGCCTCCTTTGTGCCCAACGATTACCTTTATATTAATTAGCATTTGGTTTAGCAATTTTTGATTTAATAGATTTTTTCATCCAATATTTCAATTGTTATACATTCAGGCTGCTGTTTTTAAAAGCCATTTATCTATTGCCATTTGGCACAACTTCCTGAATCATTGGTATACTAAAGCTTATGCATTCATTCTATCTGTTAGATATTTTCTCATTTTTATGTTCTGGGTACAATGTTTTTTCTCTTTTTTTTTTTTTTTTTTTTTTTGAGAGTATGTATCTTTTGATTAAATGTGTGTATGTCGATTTGCTTGCTTATTTGCACATATAAGACCAGAAGAGCTGAATCATTTTGTACAATGTGTCATCCTTTTATTTTTGTATTAAAAACACGGTTACTTCCCTTTTCATTTATCCTAAATTTCTTAGACAGAAATTCTTCTATTTTATTTGTCTGTTTCTAGACAGTAGAGAACAGTCATTATGATGTTTTCATTCTTTTCCCCACCTTACATCCTTCATTCTTCCTGTAATCTTTACCCACCCTCCCTCCCTCCCTCCCTCCCTTCTTTCTTTCTTTCTTTCTTTCTTTCTTTCTTTCTTTCTTTCTTTCTTTCTTTCTTGTTCCTTTTTATCTGATATCTATATATATATATCTATATATCACCTATCAATCATCTGTCTATCTATCTATCTAGCTAGCTATCTATCAATCATCTATCTATCAATATGCCACTCTAGCCTAGAATCTTGATCCCTGCATCTCTACAACACAACTACCAGAATAAACCCTCTAATAATGTTATCTTTCTTTAAAAAAATGGATTTGAATTATGAGTTGTGCTTGTTCATTTAATTTAGAATTAGCCTTCCAACCAGGAACTGGAAAAAAAAATCTTGGTTAATTTTCTAATTGGTCCCAATGTTTAGAATGTAATTTTCTCAATTTCAATCCATAAATCTCACTTAAGAGGACACCTTGACTTCCACCTTTCTAAAGTTACCCAGATGACTTAGCAAGAGCTCCACATAGCCTCTTAGCCTTTCACCTTACCTTGCAAACACAGAACTCCTGTAGATCTGCTAAACTTCATAGACAAGCAGGGAAAGTTCTGTCCTCTCTCCTCTGTTATTTCTCAGTGTCATTGCAGGAAGTTCTCAGTGGATATCTGCTATTATTCTTATACAAGAAATGGCTGGGTCAATTTATTAATGGTAGCTACTTAATTAGAAATCATTTCCTTGTAAGAATTGCACATCCAGGTTAATGTCCAGTCCCTTAGAAACATCCAGAAAAGATGAAAGGAAGATTTTAAACATGGAATTGAGGTCATATTAGAAATTGACTTCGAATGGATTTTTTAAATGAAAATATAATATTAATGCTAATTAATTAGTCTACTATAAGTATCCAAGCATACACTGAAGAATATCTCTGATATAATCTTTACCTCTGGTGAATCTCTGTGTGTATGCCAAATGCAGGTATTGAAACCTGGTATGGTGTCCTAATTCCTTTGAAGGTTATTTGCTATGCCCTTATTAAAAGGACTGTGCATATTCATTTAATACACAGTATATTTCAGGCACATTGAAAGATAATTGACAAAAAGAATGTACATAATTATTGCAAGGCTTGCTCAAAAGGAGTACATGACTTAACACAATGGTCACCATTATGAATTTTATTAGGTACCATTAAATGAGGCATTATGCTGCAAGAAAATGCACACTGTTATATAAATATCACTGAAAAATATATCCATTTTTAGGTATTAAATGTTCATTAAATATACTTAATATTTGCACATAGAAGATATTTATTTTATTCCTAATTATAATTGTTAAAGTAAAACTATGATGTATAGACAATGTTAAATATTTAATTCTTACAAAATTGAAGTGGAATATGCTGTGGTATGAATAACTAAAAATTTAATTATTTTCTTTGTCTCATTTACATAACATATTGCTATCAAGGGAAACTCCCATAAGGTGATGAAATGATAACTCCAATGAAATTTTTGACCAAATACTGCTCTCAGATATATCTGAATATTTTTCTAACTATATAGAAATCATGGGTAGCTTGTAATGTAATATTATTTCCCTGAACCATTAATATTTAAAAATAGATGTTAATGGACAGAAGCTGCTGACCCCTGTGGTTGAATTAGAGGAAAGCTGGAAGAAGCTGAGGAGGAGGGCAATCCTGTAGGAGGACCAGCAGTCTTAATTAATCTGGACCCCTGAGATCTCTCAGATACTGAAACACCAACCAGGCTGATATGAGGCTCCCAACACATATACAACAGAGACTGCTGGGTCTGGGTTCAGCCAGAGAAGATACACCGAACCCTCAAGAGACTGGAGGCCCCAGGGATTTTAGAGGTCTGGTGGGATGGGTTTGAGGGTGGGGACATCCTCATGGAGACAGGGCAGGCAGGAGGTATGGGATGTGGAACAGTCAGAGGGTGGGCCAAGAGGTGAATAAAATCTGGAGTTTTTTTTTTAAGGTCTGAGAAAAAACATACCTTTCAAATTATTAATGATTGTGTATGCCTACAGTAGTCCTTCTCACCAAAGACTTTACTGAGAGATTGCCTGGGCACTGCAGCTGTCAGGAATGCCTGCTTCCATTAAACAAAGATTTGGATTGTATTCACTTGACACATGTTCTATTCCAAGTAGGTGAGGATCAATTCAATTGTATCTGTGCCACTGGAGGTCTCATTAAATGATAAAATTTCCTAACCTTCTATTTTCCCATGTTGTACTGAACCAAGGGGGAATTCATAAACACTGGCAAGGGCTCTTCAGTCTAAAAGGAGGTGTCATAGGTCATAAGCTTGAATAGCTATCACTATGTGGAAAGTAGAAAGCAGGATATTCATTTTCTGTTTTGCTATTAAATAACCAGGGAATAGTTTTCTCAAATTATTTATATATTATTCTAGTTCATGTACAATAAAAACTAGAGTCCTGTATTGTTTAATCAAAAGTCAGGGAAGATATGCAGTAGCAACCAATAGTCTCTGTCCTTAAGTGGATAATAGATTGACTTACTTGTGTTTCTAGACCCCAGCATCTGTCTGGAGCCATACATTAGGGAGATCTAGGGAGTAAAAATCCTTCTTTGTTATGGTGTGTAGCATATACTGATGGTTTACTACTGATATGATTGGGCTAATAATTTGCCTCTATTTTTCTTACATACTTCTCTTGAACACACACAGCTCTTCAGATGTCCACTTTTTACACTTAAATCTTTGAAGGCAGTGGATCCCAATCAATGGATCCTTTCTGGCACGTTGATATTGCTGAACACATCACACTTTGGTCACAGGACCTAGAAAAATAATCATGCAGGAAATTTGTTGGAAGCATCCTGCCTGCTGGCTAACTCTCCTCCTTGTAGAGTTGCTTCCATACATCACACTAAAAAGTGTGATGAAGTCTGCTAGACATGCTAGAAAAGCAGGGCCCTCTGTTACAACAGAGACATAGATGTTTTGTGGATAATCAATCATTTCTAATTTGATTTGAAGCTCACTCCATAAGAGGGATCTCCTGCTGGGCTCTATAAACATATTTAAGAGCCCATAGCTGGGGAGATTATAGGTCCTAGGGGGAACAAACTACTATTGTGTTGCTAAATGATCATGTTGTCTTCTATATGCTATGAATATACTCATAGGTACATGCTGTGCTCAACCTTTATCAAAGAATCTTAGTGGGTATGTGTAATGCAGAAACCTATGACTTGCAAATGAGCTGAAAATAAATGACAGTATGGTGATTAGACTTGCAACATTCTGTCTTACCACTGCCAGGAGTTTGAAGAACATCACAGAAGAGTGGAAAGATAATTTAAAAGTTAGAGGATGGGAGATAGGCAGCAAAAGACATCTTTTGTACATTAGGTAGATGTTGCACACATGAGCTCACTGAAGCTGTGAGATATCTACCCAAGACTTGTACAATGTTGGGACTGCCAACCTTGTATTGAAGATCAAAGGAAAAATACATGGGGACTCCCTTCTTCCCAAAGGAATGTTGGCAGTTAACAGTTACTGGAGGAAGAGATGTTTCAATTCAATGTTGTAGTAACTGGCAAGTGGCCCATGTTCCAGTAAAGAGGTTCTTTCCCCTACATCTGAAAGTCTTCTTACATGGTGAGATTTATTCATTTCAGTCAGGAACATGTGAACATAAATCTATCTGCATTTCATCTAAAGTACCAGTTAAATCAGATCAGGTGCAAAGAGAATTTCCATCCAGTAGTACCCACCAGTTTTTATGAAAGAAAAAAAAAATAGGAATTAAAAGAAAACTATAAAATGTGCATTAGATGATTCCAGGTAAGATGACAGAGAACCGGTACTATGCGAGAGAGACCGTGAAGGAAAGAGACAGAAACAGAATTACAGACGTTATTTCAATAAGGACAGAAGGAGGCTCTAAAATACACAGAGCAAGTGAAAGCATTGAGAGATGGCGAGTGAAGAGGAGGAAGACAAACGCAGCTTTGACCCCACAGAGGCCCGGAGGAAAGGCGACGTTAAAGCTGTTCCCAAAGGTAAAGCCTGAGAGACAAGGGTGACCCCACCACAGGGAAAGGCCCACATGATCTGCAAGTCCAGTTGTATGTGGTGGTGAGACAATGATTCCTTCTGAGGACAAGAGTGTGAACAGTAATTCTGTCATGGTATGTGACTCAGAGGAAGCCGTTTAGAGAATCTTGTGAAAGTATTTCCTCTTTAAAAATGAGACAAACTGGAGAGCTGAGACCAGGAAACAAGGCAGAAGCTACAGCTTGTCCCCCCACAGATGCCTGGTAAGATGAAGTCCAATATAGAAATTAGGAGGGCCAAACACTGGCAACGCCAAGGAATGTTCATGAGAAAAGGCCTGGAAAAGGCAGGAAAATGCATATAGAAAGACAAGCTGTTCTTGGTTACAGAAGCCAATAGCCTCACTTGGGAATAAGGGTAGAGCAGAGACTTAAAGGGAAAGGCCACCCAGACACTGTCCCATCTGGGAATTAATCCCATATACAGTTAACAAACCCAGACACTATTGTGGGTACCAAGAAGTACATGCTGAAAGAAGGCTACTATGTATAACTGCCTCTTGAGAAGCCCTTCCAGAACCTTACAAATACAGAGACAGATGTTAGCAGCCAACCATTGGACTGAGCACAGGGTTCCCAATAGAGGAGTTAGAGAAGGGACTGAAGAAATTGAAGGTGTTTGCAACCCCATAGGAAGAACAACAATATCAACCAACCAGATACCCTAGAACTCCCAGGGATTAAGCCATCAACAAAGGAGTACACATGGCTCCAGCTGCATATGTAGCTGAGGATGGCCTTGTCATGCATCAATGGGCAGAGAGGTCCTTGGTCCTATGAAGGCTCTATAGGTGCCCTAGTGTAGCAGAACTGAGGGTTGGGAGGTGGGAGTCAATTGTGGATGGAGGAACATCCTCATAGAAGCAAGGGAAGGGAAGATGTAATAGGAGGTTTCTAGGAGGTAGAGAAACTGGGAAAGGGGATAACATTTGAAGCGTAAATAAAGAAAATATCCAATAAAACAAACAAACAAACAAGAACAAAAACAAAACCAAAACATGAGAGAGAGAGAGACAGAGACAGAGAGAGACAGAGAGATACAGAGAGACAGAGAGAGACAGAGAGAGAATAACCTTGGTGTTTGACTGCCTAGGATGACTGCTCGTCTCTATGACATCTATATCATTCCCTCCTTCTCAAGGAATATCATGGAAGAGGAAGTGGAAAAATAAGATAGTCACCTGGGAAAGCTGTGGGGTGTTGCCGAGTACTGTCTTCTTTCGTGTCACAGTGGTTGCTGAAGTCTCAGCTGCTGTGGGTATATGTACAGGCTTAGGAATACCAACACACTGTTGTTGGAGAAGGGGTATCATGAAACATGACTATTCCTTAAGGGTCTAAAGCAAAAAGAAGCATTTAAAAATATAATTCAAACAGCTCAGGTATATAGTATTCCTCTATCTCTGTACCTTAAATATATCTATAGTGCATTGTTTCTTATTATTTATACATCATACTGAAAGGAACTTATAATCATTTAAGAGCTATTGAAACTTTTGAGCTCAGTTTGGTTTCTTTACATGTAAGTATACTATAATTTGAAAACTCTCTGGATATTCCAGGAAGAGTAACCAGAAATTGGGAGACTAGGAAGCAATATGATACCAAAAATGTATTGCATAAATCTATTTGCAAGGAAAAAAAAGAAACTTGTGGAAAATCATTTGTATTGTCTTCAAATATGAAATAGTGAATGTCCAAGTGTGATATTGTGTGTTTTTAATTTTAGCACTCAGAATGGCTCAAAAGAAAGCTATGAACTCAGGGCCTGAGCGAACTATGAAGTGGGACCATGTCTCAAAAAACAAAGAGAAGAGGAAGGGGATGATGGAGAGGTATAGGGAGAGTAGGAAGGGGAGGAGAGGGAAAGCAAGAAACAAGTATGCAGAGAAGAGAATACACTTATCCCAGGCAGCACAAGGCAAACAGAAACATAAGGAGGTAACCCTTCTCTTCTGCATTAAAGTGAGTTTCCTACAACTGCTACCATTCAGTTCTGAACTGGCTTTCTCTGAAGCACCGCACACTTCATGAAAGAGGACTCCAGCCAAGAACATAAGTGGAGTTTCTATTAATACAGAGATAGGCCAAGAGAGCTTTTATATCAAAGTAAATTTTGGTTTCCTTGCTTTTCCTGTCTCTTTTGAGTTCACTTCAAATATCTAAGTTTAGACAACTAGGCCCCCAAGAAAGCCATGAAAAGTTTTTGGCTTAGGTCAGATGACCAGAGAATGATAGCAAATATTTTTTAGCACCTTGTAAAGAGAATTTAAACTTTCTGGAGATGAGAGCCACGGGGATTTCTTTTGCACAGACCACATGAGATGAGAGCACACTGATGTTTTTTCCTGTATTCACATTTCTCTACCATCCAGATTTCAGGATGTTTATGCTCAATTTGAAGCAGACATATTTCATTGTATTGATACAATTTGGGAATATCTAATGGTTTAGAAATATTTTGAATGAATATCTACAATGACATTTACACCTCCGATTGCCTGAGCACTAAAAATAATAAAAGGATATGCAATTCATTTTTGTTGTGTTCACTGATTATCTCCTCCTCCTCCTCCTCAACTTCTAATTTCTGTTAAAGAGTTTCAGAGTATAAATAGAAAAGGAGCAGAGCTAGATGAGGAGACAGATGGCTGTGCTGATGACAAAACCCATTTGGTTCGTGTGACTGTCACCACACTGGGAGACAGAGAGCTTCGTTAATTGTTGGTCAGCCAGTAAAACAATATGAGAAGAACATGATTTGGCAAAAGGTATCTCGGATGACTATAAATATCTTATAATTACTTGCTTTATATATTTCTTGGAGAATCAACTTTCAGTATGTGTACATGATCAAACTCAAACCAGAATAAAAACCAGCTAGCGTTAAATAAAGAACATGAGCCAATAAGAGCCTATTTTAGCCTCATCTACTGATAGTTTAAAAAGAAGATACAATTAAATTTTTTCTTTCAGCCATTGTGTCAAAAGATGTTATCACATACATAAAAGACATAAAAAATCATACTTATACAAAGAATTCTGAGAGTAAGAGAACTTCAGAATTTTGATAAGCTAATAATCTGTATTTCACTGGAAGAAGGAACCAGGTCCCATAGACTAAGATTTGGGTCTCATGCAAACTCTTTCTTCATATTATCTAGTCTGTTATCCTATGTGAGTCCAGCATCCTACAAATGCTTCTGATAATCTTTTTCTTGCTTTTAAAGACTGGAGTTAAAAACTACATGGATAAGTTACTTCTATCAGTGCTATGACTCAGT